>WOVY01005542.1:0-172914 GCA_013436015.1 Rhipicephalus annulatus
TGAGGAACGCGGAACTCTTCGGTTCTTGTGAGCGCGTGCGACTGGGACACTTATCAGCGTCTTTGTCATAAGCAATCGGCGCTAACTTGAACTCTTGACGTCATATTAAGCAGCGTCCTTGAGGACCGCGGATCGCGTATGGCGGACGCTGATGAGCGCCTCTTGCGTGTGCTCGATATGCCATAGAGTCCCGCGTTCCTCGATCGGAAAAAACGTCTATGCAGGTTCATTCGGGCTGATGATACAGTTTAGAGCGCATGTGGCTGCCGATGGTGCTGCATTGTCGTTGTAAAGTCGCCGTTTCACGACCCCTTTAAGTCGTTTAGTGTGCTGCCCATTCTCAATTGAAGCTTAGGTAATCCTTTCCCCTGAACATTCTTTTTTTTATTTTGTATGTGTGTTCATATACCGCATACAAACGCGCGCTCGTGGAGGTCGCGCGTGCGTGTATGTAATGTATGTTCGGGCGCATGCATTAGGCCGTGCATTCGTAGTGTGCGTGCATATATCTGCTATCAATATCAACTACTGCCAAGACGAACGAGCGAGTGCTAGCACACTTATTCATCAAAAACCAAATAACATGGATTGCTGAACGAAAAGGAGGAAAAGAAAGGTGCACTTCTATTAAATCTAAACACGATTTGCCTTATCTTAAGATACCCCTGGCCCAGGCAGAGCTCTGTTTTTTTAATCAAGTGAACGGCATGTGTATATACCTTTTGACGGCACAACGGAACTCAATGGGTGCACGCGATCGTCAGCACGAGTCACAGCATAGTTGCCCCGTTGTGGTGGTCTAGAGGCTAAGGTTGAAGTTGAAGTTTATTCATCATTGAAGCATACATCTTTATCCAATGAATTGATGGGAAGGGAGGGGCGAAAAGGCAACTAAATGCCTGCAATGCGCCAATCCCCGCCCAGACCAAAATAATGCATCACACTCAGTATATCTTTAGAACATGAACACAAATTCAATACAGGTTCAATACACAATTCAATACATATCTACATAATTCAATACATAACACAATTCAATACATATCGATCAATCAATCAATCAATCAATTAACCAGTCACAACATAGTTACCTCGTCGAATACTGTTAAGGCCTTGATTGATTGATATATTGGGTTTAACATCCCAAAACCACCACATTATCATAAAAGAGCCGTAGTGGAGGGCTCCGAAAATTTCGACCACCCGCGGTTCTTTAACGTGCATCCAAATTTGAGCACTCGGGCCTACAGCATTTTCGCCTCCATCGAAAGTGCAGCCGAGTACCTAGACCACCGTGGTGGGGCAACTGCTAAAGCCTTGCATGTAGCAGTGTAGCATTGATGCAGCGCAAAGTGCCATAACCTTTTGGAGAGGCCCGCTACACATAGGCAGTTGCCTTCTTCTTACACCTTGGGCTCGCTTGACAGGTTGCCGAAGGCGCACTGCTTGCGTGCACAGCGCAATCATTTCCCCTGTTTCGCCAGTGAAATCCTTTATATCCCGATAACGAGGTGGTTCGCAGCCAGAACCCCTTTCGCCTTCGACGAAGCAACGTGATCCAACGCCACAATCAAGAAATTCGAGCACAACGGCAAGCGAAAGTGCCGCATTGACCCTGTTCAGCGTAGCCATCTTGTTTTTTCGATCAGTGTTGCCAGCACGCGGAGCTTTTTTCAGAGTTGCGAGTATACTGCGGTATAAATTGGACCTGGTGTGTTGTGGGCTGGCTGGTCCCGACGAAGCAGAAGAAGAACACGGCTGACGGAGACGTACGCCGCCGGCGGGGACGCCGACCAGCCCGAACACGCGGTTAGGCGCGAAGCGCCGAAGAGAAGAACAACAGCCGCACTCCACGGTTACCCAACAACACACTGATATTATTTAAAGTCGCCTTGAAATCCTAGATGCCTGAGCGGCGCCCCCTGGCATCCTCACATGTCATTCTGAAACCGAAACCGAAAACCTAGAATACAAGATCATCCCCTCCTCGAAAGAAGTACACCTATACACTGTTTATATTTATACATGATCGATACCAACATATTTACAAGGTATGTATATAGAACACATGAAAATTCAGAGCACGGCACACCGAACTCACACACTAAAAGTCTGAAAATGCACTGAAAAAAATGTACACAACTCAGTACAGTATTGATTTGGATGCATTGTACCTTTGCACAGAACAATAATGTTCACGAACAGTAATGAAAAAAAGTTCTACATCACGTAGTCTTCGAACCGACGCGGCTTATGCCGCTTCCGCTTAGGACGAGCCCTTTTGGGTGTAAAATCAGGTGTCTCTGAACCTTGGTCACTTGTGCTCTGATGTGACACATCAAGAGCAGTGGGAAGATTGTGAAGGCTCTGAACGAGCGTTAAAATTCGTGGTCTCATCAGAGCTCGCAGCATGAGCTTCGGAAGAATTTTGCGGACCGAAGTCCGGTTCAACGGTCTCAGCCGTATTTGAAGGTTCGAAGTGAACCGTAAGACTTGGTGTACTTGAACCAGCGACACCGACTGGTATCTCCTCCCCCCTTGAAGAAGAAATGCCTGTACATGGAGGCCACATGTAACAGTCTGATGCGTAGTTGAAAGGCGTGGACAGAACGTGATGAAGACTTTTAGGTGTTGAAGGCAACCCGTATGAAAAATAACAAGGCGCGAAGCATTCCAGATGTTACCATCACTTAAGCGAAAAGAAGTGGGGTTAACCTGGCCCGAGACTTTGTAAGGACCCCGATACTTGGGGCGCTTGCCTGGCACACGATCTTGACTAGATCACCAGGGCGAACTTTGCACTGCTTTGCACCTCGACGGGTGTCGACAAACGTTTTCATTGATTGTTGATGAGAAAAAAACCCTGGTACGGATTTGATCAGGAGAAGACCCTGCTATGTTACGAGGCAAAGAGACTATGTCGAGAGCAACTCGCGGTTGCCTACCGTGGAGAAGTTGAGCAGGAGACACTTCAGTGGTGCCTTGTGGTGTGAACGTGTACGAAGCTAAACATTCAGTCAAGACTTGCTTGAGGGGACGGTGCTCTAATTGGGCGATCTGATATGTTCCTCAGAACGTGATTAAAGTGCTCGATTTGCCCATTTGATTGGGGATAGAAAACTGATGACCTCAAGTGCAGAATTCCTCGTTGTGAAAGAAAAGCCTCGAAATGTTGGGACTGAAACTGTGGACCATTATCCGTAACTATGGCATCAGGAAAACCTTCCCGGCTGAAGATTGAAGACAGAAATTTAATGATGACCTCAGAAGTAACCGTATGTGTGAAACAAAGCTCTGGCCATCTGGAATGGTAGTCGATGAGAGAAACAATGAACCGGGCATTTTGCGGATCATTAGGCAAAGGACCGATGATGTCCATGCCGAGTTTATGCCAAGGCCGATCAGGGCACTGGACTGGCTGCAACGGAGAAAATGCAGGTTTGGCAGACTTGTCAGCTGCCTGACATATATGGCAGTTGTAAACTGCATGCTCGACCTGCTTGTCTAAGGCTGGCCACCAGTACCTGTCTCGACATTCTGTTTGGTGCGGACAATGCCTGGATGGGCCTCATGGGCAAGCTGTATTAGCTTGTTACGGAAAGAAGCAGGGGAATCACGCGCTCATCGCGGAGAAGCAAGTCCTCGACACAAGACAGCTCCTGTCGGACTGCGAAGTAAGGCAAGAATTCAGAAGCAAGAGCACATTTGGAAGGCCATCCTTCACGTAAATATTTGAGAACTTGAGACAAAGTGGAATCTGCAGCTGTGGCTGCCTGAAGCTCAGCTTTAGTAATGCAGGAAGTAACTAATGAAACAACTTCCTCATCCCGCTCTTCAGTAACCGGTATCTGAAGAGGAATGCGCGACAGTGCATCAGCAACCACGTTATTAGAAGCTTTACAATATTGAACACTGAAATTATAATACATGAGTTTGGCACACCAATGGGAAATGCGAATGGGGCGGTGGCCTTCGGATCCTGCAGAAAGAAGAGCAACTAGTGCTTGGTGATCTGTACGTAATGTGAAGTGCGGGCCCCACAAGTAAACATGCCATTTCTCACAGGCAAAAAGACACGCGAGAGCTTCACGTTCTCCTACTGAATATCTGCGTTCAGCAGGGGTCAATGTACGAGATGCAAAAGCGATAGTGATCAGCTGATCACCTCTGAGTTGTTGAACCACTGTTCCCAGTCCAACATCGGACGCATCAGTCGTGATGACGATGGGAACCTTCTCATTGAAAATACTAACAGCTGGCTTTGAGGCCAGTATTGACTTAACTCGAATGAAGCTCTGCTCAGCTTCAGCTAACCAGTTAAAAGGCTGTGCTTGACGAAGTAGAGTACGCAGTGGTTCAACAACACCAGCATAGTGAGGAACAAACTTGGCATAATACCAACAAGACCTAAAAAAGATTGCAAGGTTTTGGCATCAGTAGGCCGTGGGGCATTGACAATGGCCTGAACTTTAGATTCAACAGGTGTCAAGCCGCGGGAACTGACATTATGTCGTAGAAATTGTAACTCATTCACAGAAAAAATGCACTTGTTTTTAAGTTTCATACCACATTCACTGATGTGGTTGAGAACAGTATGCAAGTTAGCATCGTGCTCTTCGCGAGTACGTCCCCACACCAAAATGTCATCCAAGTACAAAAGGTGCTATTACAACCCTTAAGAATAATTGACATCATTTTCTGAAACACTGCAGGAGCAGATGCCAGCACGAAACACACGCGGCGAAACCGAAACAAGCCTTCGTGCGATGCAAATGTGGTTAAGTCTCTACTGCACTCAGAAAGTTCAACTTGGTGATTAGCGGACGTGAGGTCCAGCTTGGAGAAACATACCACTCCGGAGAGCTGATGAATCAGTTCTTCAATGTGAGGAAGTGGAAACCTGTCTACGACGATCGCCTTGTTTGGTTCTCGTAAGTCGACGCATAGTCGAAGGGATCCATCTTTTTTCTTGATGACGACCAGTGGAGAAACCCAGTCGGAAGCAGAGACAGGCTCTATGATTCCGCCGGCTTGAAGGCGAGATAGTTCCGCAGAGACTTGATCACAGAGAAGAAGAGGAATGCGGCGCAGCTTGGCACGCGCAGGATACACACCTGGTCGACGCATCACTTTGTGCACAAAACTGCGCACACAACCCAGTTCACGGGTGAACAGGTGGTGAAATTCAGAAGGCGCGTTGGCCGGAAGATCATCTTGGACGTCGACCTGAGCACACGTCATAGACGCACCGACGATGTTGATGGACAAAGCCCTGATGGCGTCACGTCCCAAAAGCGAGCTGCCATTGACAGTTACATAAAAAGTAATGGAAGCAGTGCGACTGCGATAGGAGACCTGAGCTGTAAAATGACCTAAATTATCAATCGTTTCCTTGGAATATGTTTGTAAAACGACGTGTGAAGGCAAAAGCCGAATGTTGGAAAATTGACTATGAAAGTCAGCGGCACTGATTAAAGAGACTGAGGCACCAGTGTCCACGAGAAATGACAAGGGCACATGGCCCACTGAAGCTACGATGCTGGGCTCGGACGTAGTGTGGAGGCCATCCACATTTAAAACAGTGACCGTATTGGTCTGTGCAGTGCTCGAAGGAGCGGACGAAGAAACAGGTTCAGGAAGATTTGCTGGACGGGAATTGCACACGGACTGAAAATGTCCGATTTTTCCGCACGCAAGACAAGTGCGGTTTCTCGCGGGACACTGCGCAAAATTGGTTAAATGCTGAGCCGATCCGCCACGAAAGCAATGCGCGGTGGCGCTTGGAGAAGGAAATTGCGAACGCGAGTTAGGAGCTCGGTGCTGTTCCTGAAAAGCAGAATTTGGCAGAACGGGGTCGCCATGTTGCCGGCTTCCTCGCCCCCGCGACGCAGAAAGGCCGCCATGTTGGCCGCCATGTTGGCCGCCACGGAAGGACTGTGCAGGCGGGCGTCCATGTTGGCCGCCGCGCCGAGACGAAGATGAAGGGCCGCCATGTTGACGCGTCCCGTGAAACAAAGAGCCACCGCCTAGGCCCCCCGCAGCAGAAAGTTGCTGCACTGAATGCGGAGCGAATTGCTCCAACTGGGAGCGAATAAGCTCGTCCTCTCGCGCAATCGAGAGGGCTTTGGATAATGAAATCGAGGAGCCCTTTTGAAGCATGCGGCAGCGGACGTTTTGCGAGCCTACCCCGGTGAAATGCTGATGGCGGATCATATCGTCCTCGAGCGCGCCGAAGCCGCACGCCGCGGCGAGCATTCGAAGAGAAGTAATGAACTCGGCGACTGGCTCGCCAGGCAATTGTCACCTTTCTTGGAATTTTACGCGTGCGAAATAATCGCACGAGACATCTTTAAAATGCTCATCGAAAAGAGCAACAGCAATCTTGAAGGCATCGCCCGACACTGGCGTCGAAGAGGCGTTGGTGGCGTCCAAATTATAGAAGAGCCCAACGCGTTGAGCAGCAGGGCCTTGCGACGCTCGGGCTTGCTTGCGTCTTCCCCGGCCGCGTCTGCGTAGCCCTGAAACACCAATTTCCAGTCCGCCCACGGGAGTGGCGGGTCTCCGGGCGAATGAAGAAATAGGGGAGGTGGAGGAGGAGGAAGAAACTTTATTCAGAAAAAAAAAATTTTTGAAATGCAGACAGTTTGGTCGGGCCCTCAGTCCAGGGCTCCGCTGGCACGAGCGGCTCGCTGGACCTGGTCAAGCAAAGCTATTTGGCTCTGCTTGTCCTCGTCCGCAAGCCATGCCTCCCACTGCCTGTGAAGCATGTGTGGTTGCTTCGTGATGTGTGGGCTGTCGATGTGTGTGGGCCTCTGGGTGCACTCCCATGTTATGTGGCTGAGTGTTGGTACTTGTGAACACCACGGACAGGTGTCTTTATATCTTGCGGGATATATTCTACTTAGATGGTACAAATTGGGAAAGCTATTGGTTTGTATTCGTCTCCAATCCCTGCTTTGCTGGCTATCCAAGTCCTTATGTGGAAGCCCATATTCCTTTCGTTGTTTCCTTTGTTGGAGGAGGATGTCACGCGAATTGGAAAGAGGTTCAACGTCGTGGCCTGCCGTCGCTCGGTTGGTGATGCCTCGAGCTATACGGTCTGCCACGACGTTCCCCTCCAAACCTTCGTGAGCAGGACACCATACAATGTGATGGTCTCCTGTTATGGGTTTATTCAAAAATTTATACGCTATTTTAGGTAGCGTTCCTCGGAGAAACATTCGGCATGCCGCCTGTGAATCGGAGAGCACAACCACTGATTCTCCCCTGATTTCTGCGTTGGATATGGCTATGGCTATTGCTGCCGCCTCTGCCACTCGTGTGAAACAAGTTTAACCGACGCCATTGTGGTGTGATTTTGTGCTACAATTGCCACTACATGTGACTCTCTGCTCGCTTTACTTACGTCTGTAAAGACGGCTTCTGAGCTATTCTGAAATGCTTTGCGTAAGGAGTCTGCTCTCGCTTTCCTCCTTCCTGCGTGATACGTCGGATGCATATTTCTGGGAATAGGCGCTACAGTTAAATGTGTGCGTTTTTCCGCATCTATTAGCACCGTTTCCTCGTCACAATATAACGGTCGCAATGTATATCCCATCTTTTCCAGAATTCTTCTCCCATGATAGCTTGAATTGAGCCTTTCCTTTTGAGATAAAAGCACCGCATTCGCATACCCCTCAAAGGTATTGTATATGCCCAATTTCTCTACCCTCTCGGTTTTGGCATTTTCCGGAATCCCCAATGCTGCTTTGAATGCTTTCCTTATTATTGTGTTTATTTGCTTTGTCTCCTGGTTTGTCATTGTCTGGTACGGTAGCGCGTACGTAACTCGGCTGATCACAAATGCATGAACGAGTGCAATGGTTTCTTTCTCCTCTAGTCCCATTTCGCTATTTGCTATCCGCCTGATCATCCGGGCCACATTCGCCGTGGTTCCCCGTAGCCTTTGTAGTGTGTGTGACGTTCCCGAATTTCCTTGTATCCACATGCCAAGCACGCGTATTACATCTGCCTCCCTGATTTGTCTCCCATCCAGCAGTACTGCTACCGGTATTAAGTCCTTTTTCTTTGCGTATCTTGCCCTAATTCTAACCATTTCAGTTTTTTCCGGCGAGCATTGCATTCCTGCAGCTGTCACGAAAGCTTGTATTTTATCTACTGCCTCCTGGAGGGCGTTTTCTTTGTCCGCATAAGAGCCACCCTTTGTCCATAAGGTGACATCGTCTGCGTAAAGAGCTGCTCCTAGACCTTTTATATTTTCCAGCTCACATGCGAGCTTTCTCAGGCCGATATTAAATAGTATCGGGGATAGCATGGCTTCCTGGGGGTGCCTCTATTTGGGTAGTCGAAGGTTTCAGATGTAACCGAGCCTAAAGAAATGGTAGCTTTCCTGCTTGTCAGAAATGACCGGACATACTCATATATTCGTTGGCCGCAGTTAATCGATTCGAGGCCTTCCATTATCACCTTGTGTGATATTGTATCGAATGCTTTCTTGATATCTAGTGCTAGTACGAATTCGTCGCTTGAACCTCTGTTTGGGTTCATGACGTCATTATGCAACAGCAGGAAAACATCCTGGGCCGATACATGTGGTCGGAAACCGAACATATTCACCGGTAGCAGACCCTCTCTCTCTACATAGTCTGTCAATCTAGTCAATATTGTTTTTTCAAAAAGCTTACCCAAGCATGAGGTAAGGGAGATTGGTCGGAGGTTCTTAATATCTCTTGGTTTCCCTGGTTTTGGTATTAACATAATGTTTGAGTCCTTCCATTCTACTGGAAGGTTTCCTCCATCTACCCATACCTTTTCATTAAAGAAATCCGTGATTCGTCGAAGGGCCGCATCACTCAAATTTCTAAGCATAGAGTTTGTTATTTTGTCTCGTCCTGGGGCGGTATTCTTTTTGAAAGACTGGGCCGCCGCATAAACCTCTTCAAATGTTATGGGAGCGTCTAACTCTGGTTGTTCTTTTCCTGCATATTTGCCATGTACCACTTCACATGCGTCTTGTCCGACATATAATTTCTTGACTTCGTAGATAAGTGCGTCATCGTTACCTTTAAATTCATTCTCCAGAATTCTTAAAGCCCTGTTCGTCATTGTTTTTGTTGCCCCTGGATCGATCATACTCCTCAGGATGTGCCAGGTCTTTTTGGTTCCTAACGTCCCTCTAAGTGAGTTACTAAATTGCCTCCAGTTACTTTTATTTAGTTGACGTGCGTAGTCATTGGCTTCCTGTGACAACTGAGCTATCCTTATCTTCAATTTGCGATTAAGCTTTTGCTTCCGCCATCGCTTTGTGAGGCTTCTCCGCGCGTCCCACAAATGTAGCAGGTGCTTGTCGACTGCTGGGATTTCCACGCTTGTTTCTATTTCCTTTGTCACTTTCCTGTGTGCCTCCTTTATCTGTGTCACCCAGTTACCTAGATCTATTATTTCCCCTTGGTCTCCTACGTTCTCCCTAAATTTGTTCCAATCAGATATTGTCGCTTTCCCCATTCTTCTTGTCGTGGCGGCATTAATAGTTATTCCGAGAATGTAGTGGTCGCTGCCCAAGTTTTCTCCGAGGTGCGCCCATGAGACGTTTCCTTCAGAATTTGTAAACGTTAAGTCCGGTGACGTGTCTTTTGTTAAGCTATTCCCGACCCGTGTCGGTAGGTCTGGTTGTGTAAGTTGGCAGAGATCATACCGTTCAACAAGGTCTACAAGGAGTTTGCCCTTAGGGCTGTCCTGCTTATATCCCCAATTTCTGTGTGGCGCATTAAAATCCCCCATGATAACTAACCTGTCTTTCTCTTTCAATAAACCCATCGCATGTGCTATAATGTTCTCAAAGTCGGCTCGTCTCTCCTTAGGTGGGCTATATATATTGACCCCCACTGTTTTTGGTCCTCCACGTTTTTTGGGCCACACTGTTATTATCTGGTGTTGCACTGCCTCATTGCTCACGTAGCTGACACTCAATGCGATATCTTTTTTGGTAAATGTCGCCACTTGTGGGTACTTTGGGTTAACATGTCTTATGTACCCTCTCAGATTTATCTGAAATTTGCCTACTTCCTGAAGGCAGATTATATCAGGAGGGATTGGAGATGCTCCAATAAATTGTTTGAAATTTTCAAGTTTTGTTCTCAATGAGCAGCAGTTCCACTGCCATATTTCCGTTTGCTCGGTCTTTTTATTGTTACGGTGTCTAGCCATGATTGGTATTCTCGGAATCTGTTATTCCACTTTCTTTAGGTTGTCTGGTGGGGGCACCCGGGCTCTGACAAGATCTCTTGCGAGGATTCTGCGCCTGACTCAAGTCGCTTATGGTGCGTTCCATCTGGCCTAGTTTGGCAAAAACAAGTTGAATTTGTTGAACTAGGAACGCTATCGGCGGTGTTTGTGGTGGTTGCGTTGCCACGGGCTGCGCAACGGGCTGCGAGACAACAGGTGTGCTCGCCGGGCTTTGTGTGTTGCTCGACTGGTTTAGTAGTGACTCCAGGCGCGCCATTCGAGACTTAACCTCCTGTAGTTCTGTTCTAAGTTGTCTGTTTTCAGCTACTACCCGCTTGTATTCTGGGTGTTCTGTGATCGTTGGTGTAACGGGTTTATGTTTGGTAGTGGGAGATACGGCTTGCGCATAGCTTACCGCGTCCGCCTGTGGGTTGGTATGTGCAGGACACGCCCCCGGTGGCTTGCTTCTCGGAAGGGCTTGCGCGTTCGGATTGTCCTGGGAGATTGCTCTCGGCGTCGAAGTCGACTTTGGATGCCGCTGTCCTGGTTGTCCTGTCTCCACGGCACGGTTTTTCGACGGCGTGCGGGTTCTGGAACGGCTCTTTCGGGTCCCGCCTCGTCCGTACTCCCATTCTGATTCCTCTTCCTCCGACTGAAACCAGCGAGGGGCTGGCTTGTGTGGTTTTTTGGGTGGTTTCGCTGCTTGCTTGCGAATAGGCTTGAGGCGTTTCAGACAACTGCGGTCTCCAGTGATATGGTTTCCCGTGCAAATTGCGCATGTCGGAGTGCAATTATGGTTTACTTCGGGGTTGCGCATTCCACAGGTATGGCACACGGGTGAGTCTGGCTGCGGACACACGTCGGTGCGGTGGCCAACCGCCCCACACGCCCGGCAGAATTGGACGGTGTTACGAAAAGGAATACACTCCTTCTCACCTCCTCTGTAGTAAACATATCTTGGTAGAATGTCCCCGAAGAAAGTCAAGACGGCACTCTGAGAGTCTCCCAACATCCGAGCGTCGACCAGCGTCACGCTCTGGGTGCGAAAACGGATGCTCGCTTTGATGGTCTCAGACGGGGTGTGCGGCTCTATACCGTGAATAACACCTTTTTTGGTTCCTTCACCTGCCGTAACGTAGACGTTGACCGGGTGTGGTCTTCCGTTGATATTCAAAGACGTGACGCCTCTCATCGCCATCGCGACGGTCGTGTCTGGAGTCGACGCTAGCGCAATGTTGGACCCCGGTCGGATGCGGAGAATAAACTGATCCCACCTGACTTTTCCTTGGCAAGCCTCCACTATAGCGTCGGAGATCGCTTGGGTGGTCACATTCTTCAGAGGCAGTCCCTGGTGAGGTCGGAAGACTACTTTCAGATCGTCCTTGGGTAGTGCTGGGGGCCTCCGTCTTGTAGGTCGACCCCGGCGCTTTGGCTGGTTGTCCGTCGTAGGTCTGCTGCCTGCGGAGAAGTCCCCTCCTTGTTGAAATTTCCGCTCCTTCGCCTGTTTCTTCTTCGCTCTGAGCGATTGGGATATTTGCCATCCCTCCTCTGTGCGGTCGGTCTCCGTTGGGGCGGAAAAATCTGCGGCGGCGTGCGTGGACGCCGCGTTGCAGTTCCCAGGCAGTGCTGCTTCATCCCGGTTTTGCGCGGCAAAGTCCATGACTTCTTCACCCAAACCTGGTTCGGATTGTCGTACGGACGCTGTTTGCGACTCCCCAGTCGAGTCCATAGCCGTCAGCAACCGCGGCAACGCCGTGGTTGTCGTCTTCGGGCGAGCGTCTCCCGGCGTCGCGCTGCCGCTCCTCTACTGGACGCTAGAGGTAGCGAAGGCTCCACACGGGCGAACGAAGAAGTGGCCGTAAAAACAAGAAAAATGGTCCGATTTCAGTGAAACTGGAGTCCACCGATACCGGAGCATCTCCCCTACACGCCTGTGGCAATTTCTGGACGGTTCAAGGGTTGAAACATACAGAAAAGACAAGAACATACGGAGGTCGATGTGCACGCGTCTGCACTCATCGGCCTCCCAGCAGCGTCTAGGGGAGGTGGAATAGGAGACGCCATTTCAAGCAAGAAGAATGGAGAGGTGCAGTCGAGAAGAAAATGACGCCAGTACACTGTTTGAAGAAAACGACAGACGTGATGTAGCTGAATGAAGGAATTAAGCGACGCAGCACGCAGGAGCCACCTTGCTGGGAACAAAGAGCGTCTAGGGGTAGCAGGGTAGGTCCGTTAGAAGCAAGAAAAAGACGAACACGGAGAACGAAATGTTTCTTACACGTCCTCGTCGCCATTGCTGTGTTGTGGGCTGGCTGTTCCCGACGAAGCAGAAGAAGAAGACGGCCGACGGAGACGTACGCGGCCGGTGGGGACGCCGACCAGCCCGAACAAGCGGTTAGGCGCGAAGCGCCGAAGAGAAGAACAACAGCCGCACTCCAAAGTTACCCAACACACACTGATATTATTTACAGTCGCCTTGAAATACTGGATGCCAGAGCGCCGCCCCCTGGCATCCTCACATGTCATTCCGAAATCGAAACCGAAAACGTAGAACACAACACCTACAGCATTTTCGCCTCCATCGAAAGTGCAGCCGAGTACCTAGACAACCGCGGTGGGGCAACTGCTAAGGCCTTGCATGTAGCAGAGTAGCAATTGATGCAGCGCAAAAGTGCCAGCACCTTTTGGAGAGGCCCGCTACACATAGGCAGTTGCCTTCTTCAACCTTGGGCTCGCTTGACAGGTTGCCGAAGGCGCGATGCTTGCGTGCACAGTGCAATCATTTCCCCTGTTTCGCCAGTAAAATCCTCTATGTCCACGATAACGAGGTGGTTCGCAGCCAGAACCCTTTCGCCTTCGACGAAGCAACGTGATCCAACGCCACAATCAAGAAAATTCAGCACAACGGCAAGCGAAAGTGCCGCGTTGACCCTGTTCAGCGTAGCCATCTTTGTTTTTTCGACTGGTGTTGCCAGCACGCGGAGCTTTTTTCAGAGTTGCGAGTATACTGCGGTCCTTTCTGAATAAATATAATTGGAAGTGGAGTTCCCTGTGTGTTTATCCCTCTCCATCTTTGGTCGGGGTCGCGCCTTACACATAAAGATTTGTTGCCTTGGCTGATTTTGAACAGAAGCTTGACTAGTCATAACATAAATATCATGACATATATGTCATTATTTACATTTTATGGTACTGCTGCTCTTGTGGTGGTTTCGTTCACATGACATGTTGACGTCACAGGTATGGTATGACATGATTGCATGGCGAACACAAGCGACAGACCCTAACATGAAAATCATGGCATGCGTGTCATGTAACTACATGACTACATGCCACGCTCACGATGTGCTCGCGGTCATTTCGCTAGCGTCACATATAATACATTTTGTATTACAGTACGTGAATGGATGACAAAGCTATGTGGATGGTGCAAACAAGAAAATCATGAGATGCGTGTCATGTAACAACAAGACTACTGCCACGCTTATGATGCGCTGGTGGCCGTATCGCTAGCTTCACTTATACCAAATTTGGTATCGCAGGACGTAAATCGATGACGAAGGTATGATACTTACGTTTACATCTGTTCACTGAAAATTGCTAAAGTGTGTTGCGACAAGGTCCTGTTTTCGAAATATTCTCAGCCAATGCATCAAAGGTGCGTGTTTGAATGGCTGAGAGGGGACTACGTTGATGATGATGAAAAACATTTATTATAAAAGAGAGAGGTACGGGGCCAAAGCATGACCCCGCTACATGGTCGGCGTCCTTAGTCCGGGACACCGCATGACGAGGCCCCTACTCGCGCCCGTCTCACCAGAGCCCGTTGAGACTCTAGTGATGAGCAGTTGAGGAGGGCAGTCTCCCATGCCTCTCGGGAAGGGGTAGGGGAAGGGGGTAGGTGGGGATTTTTCGGACATGCCCATACCATGTGGAAGATATCACACGTCTCCCCACAGTGTGGGCACCGCCCATCTGTGTTCGCATCGAAATGTTTTAAGATTGCAGGACAGAGTAGAGTACCTGTCTGCAGGCGCCTTAGAGTTCGCTCTTCCGCCTTATTCAGACCCTTTGCAGGAGCCGGGTAAAGGTGGTGAGTGTCGCGATAATAGGTCAGAATTTCTTTGAACCGCAGCAGCGGTGTATTGGCATCCGACTCATAAGAGCCAAAATGAGGAGCCCGGTGTGTAAGCGCTCGGGCGGCCGCGTCAGCGGCCTCATTACCTCGTAAGCCCTGATGGCCAGGAGCCCATACGATGCGTTTCGGGGCTGGATCAGCGAGAGCCTGTTTTAGAATTTGGCTGGCTAGGGGGGATATCTCTCCTACCAAGTAATGAGCAGATGTTTTCTGGGAGTCCGTGATGATAACTTTCGAGTTGGGGTCCGCAGCAGAAAGCGCTATCGCGACTTTCTCAGCGCGCTCTGGATTTTGTGCTCGGAACGAGAGCCCATTGACATGCTTTTTCCGGTGAACTACAGAGGCCGTGTAAAATCCCGTGGGCGAAGGCCCTGCTATGTCTACGTAGAATACACCAGGTCGGGAGCTGTGTTGCCTCTCAAGCGTCCGAGCCCACGCCTGTCTTCTGCTTTCTTGCGTGTGCCTATCCATGTTACTGGGGAGTGGAGAGACTGAGAGCATATGCCGCCACAGTTCCGGAATACGCTCCGCCTCCTCTGCAGTGCAAGTGTGCTGTATATGTAAGCGGTTTAGCAGGCGGCGCCCGGGAGCCGTCTGCACGAGCCACGTATATTGATTCATAAGGTGGGCCTCCCGCAACTCCTGGTAGGAGTTGAGCATACCTAACGCCCTCAGTTTGGCGTTGGATGTGGCCACCGGGAGATCCAGAGCTCGTTTAGTAGCCTTACGAATGATGGCATCTATTCTTTCGTCTTCTTGGTTGTTAGAGCGAAGGTATGGGACGGCGTAGAGGATCCGGCTAGTCACGAAGGCGTGGGCGAGCCGAAGCGCGTCCCTGCCCCGCAGACCACCCCGCTTGTTGGAAACGCGGTGGATCATGCGCCCTACCTGTTCGCCTATTCTCTTGAGTTTTGCTATAGTGGAGTCCGGTCTGAGTCTGTGCTGAATGAACAGGCCCAGAATCCGGAGCTCCTCCACCTCCCTGATGGGAACCCCAGACAGGGAGGTGTGTATGGCTGACTTATCTCTTGGCTACGCTCTAACGTGCAGAAGCTCTGATTTGTTTGGAGCACATTGGAGTCCACAATCGTTGGCATACGCCTCGACTATGGATGCGGCCTGCTGAAGGCGTTCCTGCATTTCACCAAGGCTCCCTTCAGTGGTCCAGGTTGTAATAGCGTCGGCATATACTGCGTGTTGTGTGCCTTCCACCCTGGCCAATTCGCTTGGAAGGCGCATCATAGCAATGTTGAAAAGGAGCGGTGATAACACTGCTCCCTGTGGGGTACCCCGTGTTCCCATAATGTACGGACCATATTCCTCGTCCTCGATCCGAAGAAGTGCCTGGCGTTTAGAGAGAAAATCTCTGACATATGCAAAGGCCTGTGTCAGGGAGGTTTGCCAACAGCTTTACTGTTATGCGGTCCAGCCCCGGAGCCGTACCCCTGCGCATTTTAGCTAAAGCCGCTTTAAGGTCATGCAAATCAAAACGGGCATCGAGTTGGTGATTAGGCTTACCAGAGTACGTGTACGCCGGCCCAGGTGGGTCCTCCGTACGACAGAGATACCTATCGCACAGAGCATCGGCAAGCTGTGCTGGAGTGCCTTGGTACCCTTGCAGAGCTCGCCGGAGCTGCTTCTGCGCCTCCCCTCTCGTTTGAGAGGGGTCTATGAGACTGCGAAAGAGACGCCATGTTTCCTTCGAGCTCATCTGACGAGCTGCGGTGTCGCAGCGGGATATCCAATTTGAATCTGAGAGTTGGGCAGCATACGCTGCAGCCTGTTCCGTGAGTTGGGCTATGCGGATACGTAATTTGTGATTAGTCTTCTGCTTTTTCCAACGTTTTGTTAAGCTTCGACGCGCCTCCCACAAGTGTAGGAGGTGAGTGTCAACTGCGGGGATTTCTTCGTTGGTTTGGAGGATAGTGGTAAGTCTTTTCTGAATGTTGTTTACGTGTTGAGCCCATTCTGCATAGCCTCCAGAAAATAGTACGGGAGGGATAGTCTGATTGCGAAATTGGGTCCAATCGGTCAACTTGGCTTGACCGCATTTTTTATGAGCTGACTTTTCCAGGAGTGTGACCCGGAGAAGGCAGTGATCACTGCCTAGAGAATCGCCCAAGTTCTCCCAGGTAGCATCCTTAGCAATTTTTACGAGAGAGAGGTCCGGACACGTATCACGGGTTACCGAGTTCCCCACTCGAGTGGGGTACGCCGGATCCGTGAGCAGCGTGAGGCGAAGGGTGGAGATAAGCTCCGCCAGCTTACGTCCTCTGGCCTTCTCGTAGTGATAGCCCCAGTGAAGGCTGGGAGCATTGAAGTCTCCCACAATCACTAAGGGGTCCTTGTCTGCCAACTTGATCGCCCGGAGGAAGATTTCGCTAAAAGTTACGCGGGGCTTATGCGGGGGGCTGTATATATTTAGGATGTGTATTGACTGGTCACGACGTCTGAGAGGCAGTACTCTGACCATTGTGTATTCTTGATATGTGGGGTTTAACGTCCCAAAACCACCATATGATTATGAGAGACGCCGTAGTGGAGGGCTCCGGAAATTTCGACCACCTGGGGTTCTTTAACGTGCACCCAAATCTGAGCACACGGGCCTACAACATTTCCGCCTCCATCGGAAATGCAGCCGCCGCAGCCGGGATTTGAACCCGCGACTTGCGGGTCAGCAGCCGAGTACCTTAGCCACTAGACCACCGCGGCGGGGCACATTGTGTATTCTTGTTGAGTACTTAAGTTTAAATTGACCTGAATCGCGGTATATGCCTTGTTCACCAGGATGCATGATGAGGGCCCCCCTCTGGAAAGTGCTATAGCCAGAGAATATAACGTCCAAACCGGACTCCTGCAAAGCAAGCAAGGCGGGCATGTTTCCGAGGGACTGCAAGTAGAGCTGGAGGTGCGACCGTTTTTTCCAGGCTCTAAAACCCCTGCAGTTTCATTGAACAATCTCAAATTTTTGTAGATATTTAGCTTGTTTATTAGATCGGCTAGCCATCTTTTAGTATTTATTTACGGTGCAAAGGGCTGGTCCGGACCTGGAGCCGGCCCCGAAAAGCCTTCTTCTGCTGCCTGACGGGAGGCCGGCTTGCGTTTAACCTGCGGGGAGTCGCTCTCAGTGGTGTTTTTAATTTGGGCGATAACCCAGGGCTGCACGGCTTTAAGGACTGAGTTAGAGACCTGCGCCACAATTTCGGAAAGTGCTTGCGTTAAGGCTGCCGTGAACATGTCCTGAAAGGACTCGCGGACTGCCGACATGTGTTGAGTGCGAAGGGCTGCCACGCTCGCCTCTAATTGCTCGGTTTTATGCTCTAGGGACTCGATGCGACCGATGGATCCGGTAATGGAAGCTGATCCAACTACCGTGTCTGCGTCCTGCCGCGAGACGCTAGTGAGGCGGGATGTGACGGAAGAGCCGTCATCCCCGTCCTCTGCCTCGGCTTCCTGCACTGGCTCGGATGACCCAACCTGCTTGGCTTCTAATTCCTGAGTTTTGCGCGCAAGAATTTGGTTCTGGCGCCTGAGCTCCCCTATCTGCTGCTGTAGGGCGGTTTCGGTAGGGGAGGAAGAAGAGGAAGGTCCGGAGACTGCCCCACCCCAACAGCTCACCTGTGCTTGGACGGGTGTCAAGGGTGGGAAGTCCTTGACCAAGACAGGAGGCTCCGACGGGGTCCCAGACTTTACATTGGTGGAGTGCCCGGTGTTGGTCTTCTTGAATTCTGGCTTATTCGACTTGGCGGCTGGTGCTTTCTTGGGGCCAGTCTTGGGAGTCGGAGCCTGTTTGTTCCCCCCCTTCCCCCTTGTTGTCCTCGGCTTGGATCCGCGTGGGGATCCCGACTTGACCGGCTGTCGGAACCGTCCAGCACAACCGGGAGCTCCAGTCTTGTGGCCACCACCGCAGAAGAGGCAGCTCGGAATGCACTGGTGTTCCGTGGGGCCGTCAGGAGTAGCAGCAGGTACCTGAACGCCGCAGCTTGTGCAGCGGCCGGGCTGCGGGCGCGGGAAAGTATCTGCTCGATGGCCCACAGTGCCACAAAGTGGGCATGCAGGCACTGTCTTCTTATACAAGCGAACAGGGAGCCGCTCGCCGTTATGTAACACCGTCCGTGGCACCTTGGTCCCCGCGAAGGTGATCACCGCAACCGGGGTGTCCCCAAGCTTGCGCACAGACACTATATTTGGCTCAGCACTCAGCTTGCTTTTCACAGTTTCGGACGTTTCGTCTTGAGAGACATGCACGACGCCCCGACAGAACTCACCGGAGAGTTTGGGATGTCCCCGGAATGTTAACTGGCGGCCCCCGACTGGCAGCTTAATGTCCCGGAGGAGTCTCTCGGCGGCGTCCACTGATTTGAGCGTGCACACAAGTACATTTTGATCCCAGAGGGGCCACACCGCAACTCACACACTTGCATCGGCTCCGAGGATGCTGCGGACTGCAGACCCGGCTTGTCCAGGACCAAACGTGGCCTTGAGGTCGAGCGTCTCACGCGGTTTCAGCACCACTATGATGTCGTCTTTTTCGATGCGCGGCGTGTTCTTCGGTTGCCACTGGAGTTGCTTGGCGCGCTGCGAGGCGACGCTCGACGCGTTCTTGCCCTGTGCTTGCTGAGGGCGAGACGCTGCTTGTTGTTTGGCTGCAGGAGCCCTGGCGTCTCTCGACGCCACTGCTGTGTTCTTCCTTCCGCGCCAGACGCGGAGCATATCCTTGAGGTACTCTTCCTCGGTTGTTAGAGGTGTCTCGGTTTGAGCGGTATCCATCTGTATAATCTGTAGGGACTCCGGATCGTAGCCGGTGACTTGATTTGGAGTCGCCATTACCGGGGAAACCCCGGGCAGGGCCAGCGCGGCCCTCACTGCGGTTAGCCTTAACTCCGCGGTGGTTTGGCGAAAGCTTCAAGTGACCAAAAAAGGGTCAGAAGACGGCCCACCTTGACAAGACGTGATGTCTACAATTGCGGCTGACGTTCTTGGAGACGGTGGTAGAAGGCTTGCAGGAGAACGACTTGATGTGACGCAAATAATTGCGATATTTCACAGAGCCGACGTGGTATGCGACCGCTCCCGTCGATCGACGCCAGCGCCCCCCCCCCGGGGCGCCATAATTCTCAATCCCTCAACGTTAGCCTATTGTCACTTTATTGGCGATGTATCATATTATCGATGTTTTTTGTCACTAAATACATCTCGCGGAACTCGCAGGCAAGCCAGCGCCCGGCGGGAGAGCTGCTACATCTGCGCGCTGTTCACTCTGGTAACCATGGCGATCACCGTCTCGATTCGCATCTTTTTCTACTTAGGTAAGACATCTAGTGTAACACGAGCTATAGACAATACCTCAAGATTGTTAGCTAAACATTTTCCTTGATGATGTTCGGTAGGCGGCCACCTCTTTGAACACAGCCGTGGGTTTAAGCTGATAGGTAGTGATAGCAAATAGATAGTTCACACTGACGCCGATGAAGCAGCCCTGTTGGAACGCCAACGTTGGTGGTACGCAAACTTTGCAACGTCGCGTTAGCGTTATCAGTGCGTAGCAAGCTCGTTTCCTCGTTATTCGTGCGCAGATATCCATTTAAACTTCCAGCGATGCCGTAATCAACACCGAAGTAGGTTAATTGCTGGGTGATTACGTTGCCTTGATGCCATCTACGCCGCCATGCTGGAGCCATCTTGTGCTTCCACGACGTCGCATGCAATGATAGATTGCAACTCTACGTATCAATCAGCTGATAGCTGGTCTCTGGAACTTGGGTCTTCGCTGAAGACACCGTGACGTCACCCAGTTGAACGGTGGTCACCGCCACGACATGGACCCGGCCTTCTTGAGCACGCGAGCATGTTGCAAGTATGCCTTACGTGAAGACCGGATCGGACACGATGACAGAGTTGGTACTCGGGTGCTAAGTGAAATGATAATCTATTGTTGCGAACTTGAGCATCAGTGCATCATAACGCTGTCTTCGTTTCGATATATAACACACATTATAGACCGAGTCAGTAGTATATACCAGCTGCAACCACCCCCGGACAGCAGCCGCGGAACACAGATCGATAATAAATGTGCTACATCAATCTCTGCCAAATAGTGCATCTTTGGTGCTTGTCCAACGTCAGTTGCGGTTGCGCTGTCGGCAATCCACTTTTGAATGGTACAATGAACATCGCGTATTTACATCACTCGGTAAGCTCTGGTGTAGTGTCGCAGTAGTGTTGACGTCTTTATTTCGGCGCTAAAAAGGCGAACAATGCATACCACTCGACACTCACTGACTGGGACTCCGGATTGCCCTGGTCGATCTAGGAAGACGCGCTCTGTCGTTACCGACTCACCAACACAAGCATGCTTAATACTGCAGGCCGAAGACCCCACAGCTGCCACCGAGCAAACAAGGTAATATAATCGTCTCAAAACAAGCCCAAAAGAAGCAGGAACATAATTTCCCCATTCTTGAAAATATATGTAATTGTGAATACATAATGGCTCTCAGGTACGAAGAAGAGCTTGTAAAAATACATAATTGTGTTGCACGGCAAAAATGGCCGCTACTATGAACGACAGCGCACAGCTACATTTTAATATTGTCACGACGCAGACACAGCAGGAGTTCAATATAGAAGAGCTCACTTTAATTAAAAATGAAAGGCGCTCGGAAAGAGGACCGGGCAAGAGCTTCGTCTTCTTCTCTGGCTGTGCGAGCTCTCCTCTGCAGGTTGAATGCGGCATTTGCCTCCCTCCAGGAAGAGCATCGACCCGATGCTCGGCTACAGAATACGCGGTGTATCTATAGTTGACGTATTACGCAACTGGCTCACTGCAATATGGCTTCACCCGCACAACGTGTACGATTTTTGAGGTCGCGAGGAACTGTTAGGGATGACCTCATAATTCACGTCACTTAGGCGCCGTATAACATTGTAGGGACCAAAGTACTTCTTCAGTAACTTTTCACAAAGGCCGCGTCGGCGAATAGGGCTCCAGACCCACACTTTCTCGCCTGGTTGATAAGTGACGTATCGGTGTCGCAGGTTATAACGTTGTGCGTCGTAACTCTGCTGTCGGGCGATTCGCACGCGTGCTAGCTGCCGTGCCTCTTCAGCTCGTTGGGTAAAGGCTTGAACATCCGTGTCTGTATCCTCGCAGTCGTGCAGCAGCATGGCATCAAGCATTGTCGTCACTTCACGCCCATAAAGAAGACTAAATGGCGTGCTCCGTGTAGTTTCCTGCTGCGCCGTATTATAGGCAAACGTCACGTATGGTAGAACGTCGTCCCAATTTTTATGATCCACGTCGATGTACATACTAAGCATATCAGCAATTGTCTTGTTGAGGCGTTCCGTTAAGCCGTTGGTTTGTGGGTGGTAGGAGGTAGTTTTTCGATGCGCTGTTCCACTCAACTCAAGCACTGACTTGAGGAGCATAGCCGTGAAAGCGGTACCTCTGTCTGTTATTATAATTCTAGGAGCGCCATGCCTCAGAACGATATTTTCAATGAAAAATCGTGCCGCTTCTACTGCGGTTCCACTTGATAAAGCCTTTGTTTCTGCGTAGCGAGTAAGATAGTTCGTAGCGACAATTACCCACTTATTTCCAGTATGCGAAGTCGGAAATGGTCCAAGGAGATCCATTCCGATTTGTGCAAAAGGCATGGTGGGCACTTGAACTGGTTGCAACAATCCGGCTGGTTTTAAAGGTGGCGATTTTCGTCGTTGACAATCGAGGCACGTGCGGACGTAATGCTTTACAATGCCTGGAAGCTTCGGCCAGTAATACTTTTGTTGGATTCTGGCCAATGTGCGCGTGTGTCCGAGGTGGCCGGAGGTTGGCTCATCGTGGCAAGTGCTCAGGATCTCATCGCGAATGGATGTCGGGACGACAAGTAAGTGGGCATTTCCGCTGGGGGCAAAGTTCTTCTTGTATAGGACACCACTGCGCAAGCAGAATGATGGCAGGCTCCTTGCAAATATCTTGGGAACGCTTGTAGACTGGCCGTTAAGAAAATTAATAAGAGGGAGCAACTCACTGTCTTCTTTCTGTTTAGACGAAATGGTGACCGTGTCGACCACTCCTAAAAATGCCATGTCATCATCTTCTGAGACATCATCTTGCTTTATAGGCGACCTGGATAAGCAATCAGCATCAGAGTGCTGTCGTCCCGACTTATAGACGACCGTCATATCGAATTCTTGTAGGCGTAAGCTCCAGCGCGCTAGCCGACCGGATGGGTCCTTCAAGTTGGTCAGCCAGCAAAGAGAGTGGTGGTCGCTGACTACGTGGAAGGGACGGCCGTAGAGGTATGGGCGAAACTTCAGAACTGCCCATACTACAGCAAGACATTCCTTTTCCGTTGTGGAATAATGGGACTCGGCACGGGAAAGCGTCCTACTTGCATATGCAATCACTCTCTCGGCTGAGTCTTGCCACTGGACGAGTACAGCGCCTAAACCTACGTTGCTGGCATCAGTGTGGATCATGGTTGGAGCGTCCTCGTCAAAGTGAGCAAGCACAGGGGGCGTCTGCAGGCGCTGTCGTAGACAGTCAAATGCTGCTTGTTCCTCTTCGCCCCATAAAAATGGAACATCGTCTCTCGTTATGCGTGTTAAGGGCGACGCTATTTGCGAGAAATTGGCGATAAATCTGCGGTAGTAGGCGCAAAGGCCAAGAAAACGTCTTACGGCCTTCTTTTCTGTTGGCACCGGAAATTTTCGGACGGCGTCGATCTTGTCGGGGTCCTGACGAACACCTTCATGGCTCACCACATGTCCTAAGAATCGGAGTTCCTTGAAACCGAAATGACATTTCTCAGGTTTCAGTGATAAGCCAGCGGACCGTATTGCTCGAAATACTAATAGCAGCCGTCTTAGATGTTCCTCGAATGTTGGTGAGAAAACAATGACGTCGTCGAGGTATACCAGACACGTCTGCCACTTAAGGCCTGATAGGACGGTATCCATCAGTCTCTGAAATGTTGCTGGGGCTGAGCACAATCCGAAGGGCAAGACTTTAAACTCGTAAAGCCCGTCAGGCGTAACAAAAGCAGTCTTTTCTTTGTCCCGCTCATCGACCTCGATTTGATAATATCCGCTTTTCAGGTCCATCGACGAGAAGAAGCGTGCATGCCTCAGCCTGTCAAGTGAATCGTCAATACGCGGTAGTGGATATACGTCTTTCTTTGTCACGCGGTTCAGCTTGCGGTAGTCCACACAGAAGCGTAAGCTGCCGTCTTTCTTCTTAACTAGCACTACCGGTGATGCCCAAGGGCTTTTTGACGGCTGAATGATGTCATCATTGAGCATTTTCTGGACTTGTTCTTGGATTGCTTCGCGTTCTTTCGGTGCCACGCGGTATGGGTTTTGTCGAATTGGTCTTGCCGTCTCTTCCGTTATAATTCGGTGCTTTGTCAGTGGCGTTTGATTTACCCTCGAGGTCGACGAAAAACAATCTTCAAACTGGCCGAGAATATCTAGAAGACTCTGCCTCTGCGCTGGCGATAAATCTTTGCTCACGTCGACAGGCAGTGGTGTTGAAGCGGCCGGTGTCTCTGCCTGTTGTACTGCGAAGCACTCGCGGAATTCTACAATTTCTTCGAAGTATGCAACTGTGGTACTCTCTGCAATGTGTCGACGCTCGTTGCTGAAGTTTGTCAACAGGACCTCTGCCTGCCCAGACACTACACTGACGAGACTTCTGGCAATAGCGATTCCTCGAGAGAGCAAAAGCGTCGATATTTGTTCCGCGACACCTTCTCCACTATGCTGCGTGTTACACTTGACAGAGACGAGGCGGCATGACAACGGTGGCATGGTCACGTCGTCAATCACGCGCATGGGCTTGCGCTGCAGCACTGCGCTATGGTCCGCTGAGAAGGTCAGTACACCGTCCGGTATATTTATAATGGCACCGTACTCCCGCAGGAAATCCATACCCAAGATGGCCTGTTTACAACACTCAGCAAGAATAACGAAGGTTGCCACGAATGATGAATCCCCAATCTTGATTCGTGCGGTGCACTTTCCGGTAGGTGTCAGCAGCTGGCCTCCGGCTCCTCTAATTTGCGGCCCCGTCCATTCCATTTTTACCTTCTTGAGTTGGTCGGCCAGATTCGCACTCATTATTGAAAAGTCCGCACCAGTGTCGACCAGTGCGGTCACGTCGTGACCGTCAATTGAAAGTGTAATGTCGGCGGTGACAATCTCGTCTTTCGTCGGTTCATTCGAAATGTGCGGCACTTCATGCGGCGGTAATGGGGGATTTTCAAATCTTCGGCAATTCGCAACCTTCCCCCCTAAGGTCGCTGTTTTTAGTTTCCCCGGCGTGGACTGGGAGACCTTCCTCTTGCCATGTCCGCGGTGCTAACCCTATTAGATCGGGGAAACTGACCTGGGGAGGGCGAGCGTGACCGGAACCCAGGAGAAACGTCTCGCGGTATCGTCGCGCTCGTCTGAACGTTGCGTCTTCCGTCGAAATAGCGCCGAGGGGTAGTGGACGGAAATCCTTGATACCCGGCAACGCGATGAGGACAATACCGCACGATGTGGCCTGCTTCCCCACAATGGAAGCACAGGGGCCTGTAGTCAGGGGTACGCCATATGTCGGTTTTGCGGAGTGGGGGTCGCATCGGCGTCGACGTTTCCCTGTAGTACCAAGGCACTGTCGGCGGCTGTTGCTGGTGGTACTGTTGAGGTGGCGGCACGTTAGATCTAGGCTGTCGACGGAGAATATCTGCGTATGTTGGCCTAACTATTTCAGTGTTCGGCTCGGGAAGTTAAAGCGCTTGCCTTATTTCTTGGCGAACAACTTCTGTGACCGATGCAATCGCGCAGTCATTCGGTGTGGCAGCGAGCTTCTTCACCTCTTCTTGTACAATTTCGCGTATCATGTCACGCAAGGAACGCTCGTCAGGTGTTACGGTGGTCACGGCGGTTGCGCTGATTTGTCCGCTGTTGTTTGGACGGTCGTACTGGCGGTACCGTAGCTGTAGTGCGCGTTCTACGGCGGTCGCCTCCTTCGAAAATTCGTCGACGCTTGAAGGTGGGTTCCGTACGAGACCAGCAAACAGCTGCTCTTTAACACCACGCATGAGGTGGCTGATCTTTCTGTTCTCGGACATATCGGGATCGGCTCGATGAAAGAGACGAGCCATGTCCTCAACAAACATTGCAACAGACTCGTTGGGCTTTTGTATCCATGATTCAAGGAGTCGTTGTGCCTGCTCCAGCCTTTCGGTGTTTGCGAAGGTGTCCAGGAACTTCCGCCGGAACTCGTCCCACGTTGACCACACGCGATTCGTGAACCACGTGCGAGCCCCGTCTTGAAGAGGGAAATACACGTACCCCAACTTCTGCGCGGCGTTCCACCCGTTAACGTTGGCTGTGCGCTCGAACTCCTCAAGCCAGTCATCTGCGTCCTCATTAGTGTTGCCATGAAAATCCACAGGAGTTTTAGGGGTGAAAACAGTCACCTGTGTAGTGCTTGGGCTCGTCATGGTGGGGCAACTGCTTCCCGGCGCGGTCATGTTTTCCGTCCAAGGACCGAACTCTGGGCTCAGGCCTAACAGGCGGCGGCTGGCGCGGTGAACGGGTGTTTCGACGAGCGGAAGTCTTTGTGGACTAGATCCCGGGCTGTTGGAGGGTGTCCTGGACATGTACCCAGCGCCTCCACCAGTGTCACGACGCAGACACAGCAGGAGTTTATTATAGAAGAGCTCACTTTAATTAAAAATGAAAGGTGCTCGGAAAGAGGACCGGGCAAGAGCTTCGTCTTCTTCTCTGGCTGTGCGATCTCTCCTCTGCAGGTTGAATGCGGCAATATTGTCTCCGAGGCAGTTTCCATTCGGCTGAAGACACGTTTGCCATGACATGATTTTGCCAGACATGATTAGCGGATGTTTGACTTCAACACTCAAACACTAGTTTGCGCACGAATTGGGGGAGGGGGGTTAGAGGAGGGGGCCAAAATCTGCCCGATGCATTCACTCAGTTGGATGGGGGGCGGGCTGCAATGAATCTTCACTCTGTTTAAAGGAGAAACATCCACATGCTATGCACTCGATCAACTACTTAGCCGTCAACAAACATGCCATTAGTGATCGAAAAACGTACGTTGGCGAAATTGATGGTCACGAAAGTAACTAAATTTGCTGGAAAAATGCAGATAAGCTCCCCCTCCCCAAAATAAAAAAGAACGCACCAAGCGTCTGGACAATTCTAGGAGCGTGTCGGCGAAAAAGAAGCCCAAATTTGCTGAACATTAGTGGAATCGGGAACTCAGAGACGCCGCCACGGCCCATTAGATTATGGCCGTTGAATAAAGTTTGTTCATAATCACATGACTTACGAAGGCACATGCGCTAATAACACGCCATTCATTAAAACAGCATAGCATATTAATGTACAGATGAATTGGGTAGATGTTTGGGATAAGTCAAGTATAATTTCTATTTTAACGCTAAAACAGAGAAGACATTGGGTACTTGACTCGCCCTTGAGTTTTTTCTAAACCTAATTTGAATCGAGCGCAATCAGGATCGGTCGAGGTTAAGAAAAAAACGCCCAAGTGACACTGCTATAATAAATGGAAGATGGTACAATAAAGTTAAATAAAAGAGCCTCGGGTGCACTGGCGAAAATTCATGGCAGTTTACTGTAGTACGAGATACGAAATAAAATATGCAAAACAAACGCACGCGAAATAACAAAAATATGTGTACAACATAGGCGCGTCAAAAATGTTAAAAATTAAAAAAAGTGCGTGCCGCCCCAAAACCGTTGTGGTGGCGCACTGAGTGTCCAACGTGGCAGCAGTCTGTAGTGCTGCCTTTCAGTCGTCACCTTGGCGCCAGCCGTAGAGGGCCAGCAGGGCCATGGCAATCGGCGACACCACGGAGACGACGACGGCGACAGCCTCGGAGGCCGCCTGCGTCCCAATGCTGTTCCCGTCATCCTTCTTGCGCTCTGGTGGTGGCGGGTGCCTCGGGGGCCCGGTTTCCAGCTCCTTAGTACGCAGAGTCCAGAGGGCACGTCGCATATCGTGTCCTGCGGACAGAGCGAGCAGTATGGCGCCGCGTAGTACAGCGGCTTTCCCACCAGGGGCGCCCTGGGCCCGTAGAGACAGACGTAGATGTGGAAGTACTTCTGCGGCAGGGCCGTCTTGGGCATGATGTTGCGCGTGTAGCTGCATCCGACGGCGTACGTGTCGGCGGCGGCCAGCTGGACGAACTGCTCGGTACCGGACGTCTCGACGAACTTGGCAACATGTTCCTTGGGGAAGAAGATGTTCTGGTCGAACCACTCGCGCACCACGAAGCGCCATATGACGGGCGCCGTCTCGTCGTCCGTTTTCTGCGGCTGCATGCTGATGCCGACGTCGGGGAAGTCGACTGTCCAGATGCCTCCCACGTGGACGTTCAGGCTGCCGAGTTCGTCGGTGCACAGCCGGGCCTTGGCCTCGGCGACCCTGGCCAATTCGTCGTCCCAGCGCAGCTGGAGCATGTTGCCGGCCGCGGGAAAGTCGGCGAGTTGACCCAGGGCCAGGTGGGACCTGTAGTGGTTGTGTATCCACAGGACGCTTTCGCTCAGTAAGGTCGAGTTGACGAAGTACGTGATGCAATCGGTGAAGGGCTGCGTCATGCACATGACGTGCGAGTCGTTGTACGGCGGCTTCTGGCAGAAGTCCGCGGGTCTCGGAATGTTCGGTGGCAGGGGCGACGTCGTTGTATCCGCAAGCTGCCATAGTCTTAGGTCGGGGCCTCCGGGACGAACTGATGGCGACGGCTGTTCCTGCGGCTGGGCCGGGAAGAGGAGCGACAGCAGGAGACACGCTCTACGCCAGAGCATTCTTCGGGTCGACGTTGGCCGCTGCGTATACTGTGGCTCGCGCAGCTCCAGCATTGCTTGCTTGCTTGATCCTTTCTTTTGTGGCCCTCACCCACTAAGGGGGATCGGCCAAGAAGCCGGTGGTTAATGCAAGTCAATACCTATAGGTTTAGCAGGCGGGAGCTCACGCAGCGGTCACGCACTTTCTCGTGTTTGCTTTATACTGTGGCTGACACCCACTGTGGGGTAGTACAAGGATTTCTTGGTGTTATGAAACGTTATGCTACTTGCTTGCTTGCTTACCCTTTACAAGTGGCTCGTATTATCAACGGGAGGTTGACCACTTTTAACGCTATACAGAAATTAGGTTTAGATGACGCAAAAATACTTAATTGATTGTATAAGTATCATGTAAGTACGTAATTCTTATATGCGATGCGATAAGCCAGTCAGAAGTTCAAAGAAATCTTGGAATGAGAATAGCCTAATAATTAATTCTTGTTGTGTGTCTACGAAATTCATGGGTGGCAATGAAAACGTTCTGTTTGGTGCGGTCCAGACAAGAAGCTCCAAGAAAACGAATACTTTGAGAATAGGGAGTAATTCTTAATTTTCAGGAAAAATTTAGAGATGCTTTTTTCTAAAGCTGTTGTGGAACGACCACAAAAGTAAAACAAAAGCGATCAATTTTTTTCGGGCTCTCGACAGTAAAAGCATAAAGGAGACGACACCTGACCAGACCTGCGTTAGTGAAAATTAAGAGGAGAAATCCAGCATTAAAGTTTTGGGGAAGACACCTCCGATTTGCGAGTGGGGCACCGTTTATTATCCCAATAAAAAGAAAGGTGTATATATTCTATAACTGGTAAACTATATAGTTTATGTAATTTTGCAGTGATGTATATTTGCGAAATTTGTATTCGTTAATAAAACCAGTGTGAGGGAGAATGGACAGTACCAGACCAACTAGGACCTCCCGAGGAGGTTTAAAAAATGCTGGAGTGGGAATCATCCCCGACGAGTGATGCCGTACCCACCGTAAGATGGCGGCTGCGGCAGCCATCTCACTAGGGGCATAATGAGCTGTTGGGGGTTTGGCAATTGTGACAGAGCATTGTCCTCGCGTGCTCGGCAAGTTTAACGTGGCAACCTTTTTTGGTGAGACAGTGCTCAATTGCGTCCTTGTATTGTTAGTTTTCTTTAGTAAGCCCCTAGTTCGAGACATATTTTATTGGAGATTAAAACACTAGTATTCGTCTCTGTTGGTTATTTCATCAGAAACAATCTTTTAATTTATGATTAACGCAGGCTTTAGAGTGACAGGTCAAAGCCACTTGATGTCTAAATGTGCACCACCAGAAAATAGCATGTTGCTGAGATCATTCGAGGGCAAAATCTGGCTTCACCATTGCTGGCAAAGCATTGCGGAAGCTTTTACTCCAGCATTTAAAAAATTTTTGACCTCCTGGAACCACCATGCGAATGCATCAGCCTTTTCAATAAAAAAATTTCATGATTACCAGCAACCAAACCAACTGCAGTGTATGCTAAATTTTGGAAATGAAAGAAGTAAATGCATTCTAAATTTGAGACTCGAAAACTCTCGCTGAAGCTGGAAATTTGCATACAGAGAGCAAATTGGTAACTGCGACTTACTTAAAGAATTCGAAGGGCTAAAATAATTGCAAGGAGCTCTATTTGAAATATTGGGGTATAACCAGGGAGACGCACTGAAAATGACCAAGATATAAGGCTTTAAGAGAATGCCTGCGCCTGCTTTGTTGTCACGCATAATTGCATAACTGGCAATTAATTGCCAATTTCTAGTTTTAATAGATGATCTTTTTAACAAGCGTATTAGGTATGTAGGAGGTGGAAGCTTGGAACTAGAAGGTAATAGTTAAACCGAGTTATCATTTAGAGTGATGCCACATATGTTAACTTGTACATGTTCTAGTTGATCTTGCACAAAGAAATTGCGAGGCCTATATACCCGAGACCAAGGCTCATTAAACATTTTCCCGATTTAGGAATGAATCTGTAATCCGTAATCATCTCAGTGAAGATGCGCACGTTTTTAAATCTGTTCTGATGGTGAAACTGCCGAACCTGCTAGCTGTACCGTAGGGGGGTCAGGCTTCTTTGTATAAAACACTGCCGTGAATTTGACCTCCTCTAGACAAATACGAACAGCGCCATCCTCAAAAGTCATCGAGAATTCGAGCGACGAAGGCATTGCTTAATTTCCTAAGGACAACATACACAGGTACACGAGCGGCGACAGACTCTTAATGATGCCGTATACTGCACAAGACTGCCACTCTGCGTTTTTCACAATTACTGGGACGCTCTCTGCGTCCCGCCTTGTGACGATGGCAGCGGCGACTTCTACAGGCCTACGTGGTCAAATGTCGGCGCCCTCAAGCTCTTCTGTGGCTCAAGGCTCATGGTCCATCACCAGCGATGGCTCAAGAGATGCTCCTGCTCTCGTGCCCATGGACGAACCAACTGCTGGCCCGTCTGGCTACAGCTCAACATGTGTAAGCTCCGCAAGGAAACGAGGCTCTTGGTGCAGCTCCAGTGAAGACACAGACATCTACTCAGTCGACGGCTACGATTGATCAGATGGCAGCTTCATGTCTGTGATGAGCCGCAAGGCCAAAAGGAGGCTCATCAAGACGTCATCACCAGCAAGCACGTCAACCGTGAAGGCAAGGAGTGAACGCTGGCCGCATACCATTCTCTTCATGCCCGTGGATCCTTCCGTCAGCCTTCGCAAATTGAACAGGCAAGCTATTTCCACTGTTCTTGAGGGAAGAGCACAGAATGAAATTAAAGAGGTCCGGCTAAACACACGTAAGAGCGTTCTAGCTGTTGACACAACACATGCAGACATGCTGAAGAAGCTTCGAATGATGACAGAGTTTGGAGATGTCAAAGTACGAGCGGTCGTACCGATGACTGGGACCTGCACTGCAGGTGTCATTTACGACATTGACTTGGCAATCCCAAACACGGATCTACCCATTCTGATAAAACCGGCTTACGAAGGAGTGATCATTAAGCTTATAAGCCGCCTCGGGAACAGCCGCTGCGTTAAGATAGTCTTTAAGGGCGACTCGATCCTTACGCACGTCAAGGTGGGACATTTCCGGCATGTGGTACGGCATTTTGTCCCAAAGCCGCTTCAGTGCCACAAGTGTTTCAAGATGGGCCATGTCAAGGGCGTCTGTGCGAACTCTACCGTATGCCCCTGGTGCACGGAGGCGGCGCACACGGTAGACACCTGTTGTGCAACAACTTATAGGTGTGGCAATTGTCGAGGTACGCATGAAGCCACGTCTAAGGAATGCCCAAGACTCAAGAAAGAAATGGGTATCCTCAAAGAAATGGTGAGGGATAGCTCCACCCATAGAGAAGCTTCACAGAAAATCCGGCGTTGACGTCATCACCGACGGAAGCGCTCCAGTCATGGTGATATTCACGCACCACTTCGGTCTACACCACCATCAACATCCAGTAGAAAGCCAGAGAGTACAAGAATACCTCCACCGGCGATGCCTCTCTCCCCTGAAGACTGGCCGGTGCTTGCGAACGCATGGCCTTCCGAGCAGCCTTCCCGCTCTCTGCTCCCAGTGAAAGCCAATGCTGCTGATGACGAGGCTCCAACAGCAGATCGTCAAATTATTCCTATGCTGCGATCCATTGTGAGTGTCACCAGAAGTCTTCTGACAAGCATCGATACGCCAACTGCTAGGAGCGGCCTACAGGTGCTGGACGCGTTGAGCTCGGTCCTTGCAAGCCTCCGGTAAAGCCATGGCCGACAATCACAAGTCGTTCCGACAGGAGGTCAGAGAAGCGTCGATTTTTAAGTCAAACGCAAGAGGTCTGAGATCTCGCATATCTGATTTCGCCAGTTCTTTTATCTATCTGTACCGATTTCCTATCATGATTATATGTGAACCGAAATTATCGCACCCAATCAGGCTACGAGTAATTTTTCTCCTCAAGTGACGTCGAAAGTAGCAAGGTTGTTGTATTTATTCGGCGGGAGCTTACTTACGTCGTCCAGCCAGTGCAACCTCACGACGGCAATCAGTATGTGTGCTTGTCTGTTAAAAAAGGAAAGGTGACATTCGCACTTCTAGGTGTGTATATATCCCCATCAAGTCAATTCGACACCAACAAACTAGACGGCATATTAAGGGCACATCCGGGTCCGTGGTTTATTACAGGGGATTTCAATGCGCATCATCCAATCTGGGGAAGCTCAAGGCTTAATTAAACGGGACGACGTCTAGCGTCATCGGTTTCCAGCCATGGTCTTGTCCTTGTGAATGACGCCAGTCCTACGTTTTTACGAGGCACTACATATAGCAGCTGCCTTGATTTGTCCTTTGTTTCACGCCGATTTGCTACACGGGTAAAGTGGTTTTTGGACATTAAAACACACGGAAGCGACCACATCCCCACTTACATGAAGATGAAAGGTATTACGAACACGTACTCCTCTACCACAACACAAAGAATAGATTGGAGTGTGTTAAAAACTCAACTTGAGGATGCTTGTGAAGAAGGCCTGTCCAATGGTCTTCAGCAAGCTATTAAGGAAACTGCACATGCGGCTATGCGCACAATAATATGCTCTTCGAAGTACTCTGAATTTGACCTCGAGCTGAAGCGACTTCGTGCGATCCGCCGTTGTGCCGAAAGACGATACCGACGCACCAATTCCACAGACGATTTACGAACAACCCGCCGCATCCAAAAGAAGATACAACGGCGCCTCGACAAATTAGACACCCAACGATGAAGGAAATTTTGTGCGTCGCTAGATCCTCATAAACCACTGTCTCAAGTATAGAGAATTGTGCGAGGCCTACGTTCTGTTCCAGAGCAGCGTTTTCCCTTCAAAGCCCTTGCACTTTTTCATCGCCGGCACGAAATTAAGGTAGCAGAAGATCTCTGCGCTATGGCCGTGGGCCAGACAGCGTACACAAGCCTACATACAGTGAATCATATCCCTCACTCACGGGACCCGCGCATGGATCTACCGTTTACATCACAGCAGCTCGATGCGGCGCTCGTCTTATGTAATAAGTCGTCGTCAACTGGCCCGGATGACATCTCATACAGAATGCTGTGCAACCTTGGTAAACGGGCATGAGAAGCACTCCTTAACATCTTCAACGATTCCTGGCAAGCTGGCGTCGTTCCGCAAGATTGGAAGATTAGCCGCTTGGTACCGATTCTTAAGCCTGGCAAATCTATCCTGGACATTGCCTCTTACCGACCGATCGCACTTTCAAGTTGCGTAGGAAAGGTAATGGCGAGAATGATCTTGGCCAGGCTTGAATGGTACCTGGAATACTATGAGATATATCCGAACGCCATGGCTGGTTTTCGCCGTCACCGATGTTCGATCGACAATGTTATAGATCTCGTCACATATGTCCAGCAACGAAAGGCATGTAAACGTCTATCTGCTGCCATGTTCCTTGACGTAAAATGAGCATACGACATGACGCCATCCTTGAAGCCATTGAGTCAGTGGGCCTAGGCGGACAACTGTATTATTGGACACACAGTTATTTACAAGGGCGGACCTTATTTGTGAACACTGCAGATGGTCCAACCTCCCAACACTCAACGCATCGTGGAGTTCCGCAAGGAGGCGTCTTGAGTCCAACCCTCTTCAACCTCGTTCTCATTGGTCTTGTAGAACGACTACCAAGTGTGGTCAAGTTATCCATGTACGCTGACGACATCTGTGTCTGGGCATCTGGCGTGACAAGACCTCAGGTACGCGCAAGAATTCAGAAAGCTGTGACGTTGGTATCAGTGTACCTCAAGGACCAGGGTCTGAAAATCTCGTCAGCGAAATGCGCATTGATTGTTTTTAGTCGAAAGCCAATGAGACCATACGCTATATCAATCGATGGCCAAGTCATACCATATGTCAGGACGCACCGATTTCTAGGCGTATTCATTGATAGAGACCTCTGCTGGGGCCAACATGTGGCCCAATTGAAGAAGAGGCTGACAGAAATTGCTAACTTATTCAAGTATCTTGGAGGAAAACCTGGAGGACTTCAGCACATGATATGATGCAATTGTACAAGACGCTTTTTCTTGGCTATTTGCGCTACAGTTTGCCTATGTTGACCAACACCTGTAGAACCAACATTCGGACTCTCGAAAGCATCCAGGCTATGGCTTTGCGAGTTTGTCTGGGGCTACCGCGATGTTCATCAGCAGTTGAGACAATCGAGATCGCGAATGACTACCCGCTCAAGACGCATATCATGATAGAAGTGCTCAGAGCACACGTGCGGCATCTTACTCGTGCCCCTGCCCATCATCTAGCTTCACTGCCAGAAACCCGACCTCGTGCCTCATTTTGCCAGACAGTCTTGTCATATCGCACACGCATTCCTACGGGATATACAACTCCATCGAGAATTTCAGCTCCCCCATGGAGTATGACCTATGCACATGTTGAACTCACGGTTCCAGGCATAGGGTCAAAATCCCGGCTCTCGTCTCCAGCACTAAAGCAGCTTTCTCTTCTCTTGTTATATGAGAAGTACAGTGAGCATACTCATCTATATACTGACGCTTCAACTAAAGTGGATGGGTCTGCAGGGTCGGTGATCTTTCCTGCAACAGCGACAACGGTGAAGTTTCGGTTATCCCACCAGACATCATCGACAGCTGCGGAACTTGCTGCTCTACGTAGCGCAATTCAAGTTATTAAACACCAAGAAGCCAAGAAATGGAGCGTGTTCACGGACTCTTAGGCAGCACTACAGTGTTTGATATTCGCCTTACGCTGGGGACCTCATGAACAACTAGTGCACGAAATTAGAGAGCTGCTTCATCCCCTCTTCGACGAAGGACACAGAATCACGTTTCAGTGGCTTCCAAGTCACTGCGGCATATTGGGCAACGAATATGCCGATGCAGCTGCTCGATCAGCACACGAAGATGGTGAAGAAGAATCTATACCATTTTCAAGGACTGATGCTGCAATGACCATCCGAAAAGTTGCTAAAGCAGAATTAAAATCCCTGTGGAACGCCGAATGCTTACGTTACACGCGACTGCATAGACTGGACACCTCTCGTCGACTCCGGCCTCCGTCTGGACTCTCTCGACTCGAGGCAAGGGTCTTTTGCCGACTATGGCTTGGTGTCGCCTTCACCAAAGATTTCGCCTTCCGAATCGGCATGGAAGACAGTGCTGCTTGCGGTCATTGTGGCAGCGATGAAACTATAGAGCACGTTCTCTGTCACTGCCCTCGTTACAGCGTGCAAAGACGGCAACTAGCTGCTGCGTTAGCTCGCCTTGACGACAGAGCTTTGTCTGAACAATCAGTGCTGGAAAGACGACATGATTTTTGTGCTCATAGAAATCAGTGAAGGCCCTACTGAACTTTTTGCGTGGCAGCGGCCTATTGTATAGGCTGTAGCACCCCAGCTCCCCCCCCCCCCTTTTGCGCACGTCTATTTCCCTCTTCGCTTTCTTTCCCATCTTTCTTCCCCATTCCCCCTTCCCATGGTGCAGGGTAGCCAACCGGCTGCTCCATTCTCTGGTTAACCTCCCTGCCTTTCCCTCATTTTATTTTCTCTCTCTCTCTCTCTCCACTCTGCGTGGTGACGTGGTTTGTGTGCATGTGTGTGTTTCACTTCTCTATCTTTACTCTTCTTTCACTTTCCGCCATCCCTTCTCTCCTCTGCAAGGTAGCGTGCCGGTTATAACAAACTGGTTAACGTCCCTCCTCTCCCCCTCTTTCCCTTTCCTTTTTTCTGTCTACAAGCACCGGAGAATTGATTTTGCACGTTGGCTTCTCGGGGTATAAATAGCGACCTAATTCTGAAATTGGACAAACATACAAACAATAAACAATGATTACATTGTCGCTGCGTCGGCTGGCTGGGTGTCTACCAAGTTTAAGAATTAAACCAACAGCACGACTTGGCTTAGATTTGATATGTTCAGTGTGATTTCGACAACTTAATTTTCAGTCATAAAAAGCACCTAAATGTTTAGCGCAGTCATTTTGGGGGAATCACCTTTTGGCGATATTAAGGATAAATGCTAATCGGAGAATTAAAATGAAAAGTGAGGCGGGCGTGCGCACCCGTCTCAGAGGTGATAAGGTGTAGAACGCAAGACGACGGGTAGATGCCACCACCGTGTTTTCTTAGCAAATGTTAAAAACACTTTTCGTGCAAGCGTTGCATGGTTAGCGGAGCGTGATAAACGTTACGGCCCTTGGAATTACTTATGTCTGTCTTTTCTAGTAAAATACGCATATATAGAATATATACGTGTTGTTATGGTGCCTCAGATATGCGGAAGAATTGCTTTTTAATTGAAAATTGCACAAGTGTGAACACTGAATCTTGAGCAACATTGGTGGGCGCTGCGGATGGGGTCGGCCGTTTGGCATAACGACTAGTGCCGTTTACAGTACCGGGTACCGTTAAGGGGGGACAAATAGACAAATGTACCGACACACAGACCTAAACTTTTGCGTTGAAGGCCCCCAAGAAAAACTATCATCTTTAAGAAATAGCCAGATCCCACGTACAGTGGGAATCGATGATATGCGAAGCACGAATAAGGAAGGGGATAAGTCACTTTAAAATCAGCACAGCGTTAAGAGGTGGAGATATGTTATGCAGCACATGACTTCCATGTCGTGGTTATCATGTTTGGACGTTTCATTTACCTTCGTAATCTATTACCGTCACCTGATACAAACTTTGGTATATATGGAGCTAGCGAAATGGCCGTGAGTGTCCTATGAGCGAAGCATATGGCGTCATGTTTCACATGAAATCCATACCATGATTGTCATATTTGAACGTGTCATTTACATTCATCGTCCATTGACGTCACGTAATACGAAATTTGGTATATGTAAAACAAGTGAAACGGCCGTGAGAACGCTATGAGCGTAGCATGTAGTCATGCTTTACAAGAAACGCATATTATGATTATCAAGTTCGGACGTGTCATTTATCTTTGTTGTATATTCGCTTCCTGCGATACCAAGTTTGGTACAAGTGGAGCTAGCGTGACAACGGCGAGCGCGTCATGAAGGGCCCAATATACTCCGACAGAACGTTCACACACGCGCAGGCTGGGCGCAGTGACGTCACGGTAGCAAAACGCGAGCACTCTATAGCGTGACGTCAGGCACGACTGGCGCGACCAGCGCCAGTCAACGCGTCCCGGTGGCAACCGGCACGAAATGCGATACGCTGCATTTCGCGCCGACGACGTTACTTAGACAGCACCACGTCTGCCTCTCTTCGTGACGGAGGGACGCCATGTGTGCTCAAATGCGCATGCGTCAAAGCAACGTGGTGCAGCGCCTGTCTGCGAGTATATGGCACGCAGATCCACAATGAAGGTGAGTGGGCATATCCACTGGTCTCTACTAAGGGGATATGGGCGCCTGGCGTAGTAGCATCGCCAAAGTGACGCGATAAAACGAACGCCGGAGCACACGCGCGCCGGCTCACGTCGAAGTGCATTGGCGCCTTGAGTGTGGCGTGTATTGATGTTCTTACATAACATTCATCTCATGATTATCATGTTTGCACTGGTCACATACCTTCGTCATCCATTCGCGTCCCGTAATAACGAATTTCGTTCATATGAATAGCGAAACGACCGAAAGCGCATCATGAGCGTGGCATGTAGTCATGTTGTTGCATGACATGCATCTCATGATTATCATGTTTGCACCAGTCACATACCTTCGTCATCCATTAACCACCCGTAATACCAAATTTCGTTCATGAGAAGCTAGCGAAACGGCCGAGAGCGCATCATGAGCGTGGCATGTAGTCATGTTGTTACATGACACGTATCTCATGATTATCATGTTTGCACTGGTCACATAACTTCGTCATCTATTCGCGTCCCGTAATAACGAATTTCGTTCATATGAATAGCGAAACGGCCGAGAGCGCATCATGAGCGTGGCATGTAGTCATGTTGTTGCATGACATGCATCTCATGATTATCATGTTTGCACCAGTCACATACCTTCGTCATCCATTCACGTCCCGTAATACCAAATTCAGTTTATGCAAGTTAGCGAAACGGCCGCGAGCACATCATGAGTGAGGCGTGTAGTCATGTTTTATATGGCACGCATGTCATGATTTTGACGTTAGGGTCTCTCGCTTGTGTTCGCCATGCAGTTATGTCATACCATGCCAGTTTTGCAACATATCATGCGAAAGAAACACCGCAAAAGCAGCAAGACCTTGACATCAAATCATGACGTTTATGACATACATGTTATGATTTTCATGTTATGACTAGCCAAATGTCTTCACTATTCAGTCATGTTATATCATACCAAGTGTGGTATCGATACCAGTATCCAAACGGCCAGGAGAGCTAAAAGTCGTAGGTGGCTAGATAGATAGATAGATAGATAGATAGATAGATAGATAGATAGATAGATAGATAGATAGATAGATAGATAGATAGATAGATAGATAGATAGATAGATAGATAGATAGATAGATAGATAGATAGATAGATAGATAGATAGATAGATAGATAGATAGATAGATACGCTCAATGTCGCCGAAGCTCGCCAAGAAATGCTTCGCATTTAAAAAATCACTGAAGTGTTGCTATCGATTAGGGTCATTCGATTATCTTCAAACCATAGTTCTAATGATCCTAAATACGATTTTAATGAAGCTTACGAAGTGAATATCACGTGCAGCAGAAAAGAATGCATTGTCATATACATATATTGTCACGTGGGTCGTGACGTGGACGAATGGAGCACACTGTGAGTCGAATAAAAAATTGTTTATTTGGGCGAACCTGTGCCCAGTAAACGGAAAGTCAGACTACAGTAGCAGTCTTGGACTGATAGTGGCGAACGGAGCGTCGGCCGTCGATCAACAACTGACAAGCGGCGAAGCGCGTCGGCATTTATACTCTTGCCATCGAATGTTCTAGCGTTATCTCTGGCGGCGGCGTAGGTTCCAGAATAATCTGTACAGTTCGCAGAGTGGGCGTGATCTTATCGAAATGATCTACTACAGTCCGGAAGCTTCTCGAAAACTGCAGGCGCGGTTTGCGCTGAGAATTGTGTAGTGTTTTCGGACGATAACAAAACTTGGGAAATGGAACGTGGCAATATGTACACTTGGATGTGATTGAGAAGCGGAACTGAGCGTATGAAAATATTAAATAAAACGAGACAGAGGGCGGAAATCAGTACTAATGATATGTCGAGGAAGATAAATCTCGCTGGGAACAGTGATATTTCCTATCCTTCAGAAACTCATACACTTAATACATCGCTGGAAGGCCAAGCTTTCTAAAGAATTGAGCGGGGTGGCATGCTCCACACTGTCGCCTGCCTGCACAGAGTTTCTTATAATACACTAGAGGGAACTCTGGCGCTAGTGTCTATGGGGGCTGCAACACACGGCGCTTCAGCGAGCATGGAAATGATGGGTAGTACACACATTTGTCTCATATTCGTACTTCTGGCCCGCTTTGGGCTCCGTGTATCTTGAAGCCGTTTTCTCACAAAACAAACATTAGCAAATGATCAGCGGTTGCGCTTCACCATCTCATTTTTTTTTGACTTTCCAAAACCGATCAAAAAGTTCAAAAGGATTGAATCTTCTTTCAAAACAAAACCGAAACACGGCAATAAACGAAGCCGCAAGTCCGAAGACTAGGCAAATGTGTGTACTACCCATAATTCCCGTGGTCGCTGAACGATCGCAGCGCCAGAGTCTCTCATAGTTAATTTTAGGAATCTCTATGATTGCCTGTAACGAGCAAACTTAATGCGTCCCTCGAAATCGATATGTGCATCGAATATGCAACATACAGGCATAAATACTATCTGACAATGGTTCAATACAGAGTTATCTTCTGTAAATTGAATGATTCTAAAGTATATTACTCTTTCAATTTATTTTATAAGATTAGAAGGTTATGGGATAAGCCTTATATCATCAAAATAAGCACCTATACTCTTATTTTTGTAAACAGAATTATTTTTGCAATTTCACATGGAGGAATCCAACCATGAGGTATAACGAACACGTCGTAGTGCTCTTTCTGTGCTTTGAGTTTAAATTGTGTTCAATTTGCCACATCAGATAACTTAGCGAACATTCGCACACTAAACTTCCATGTGCACAATTTAATGTATAAGTAGGACTCAGAGCAGCTGATCAAATTGACCCCGGCGATGACTTTCTTGCGCGTTGCAGCCACGTCGAGTTGACTAACCTCTACCTTCTCTTTTTTTCGTTTCGTCAATAACCACCTGTCGCTAAGACATTGCGGCCCAAGGCCTACTGCTGATCGGTAGTAGAGAGAAACATGAGTGAAGAGAGAATGATTGCAACATGAGAGAAATCTTTGTAACTCCACTCGCACTGGACGCATTCTTAAAATTTCTGCAGCGTTGAAATCGTGAAGCAATAAGCCCTTCCAATGAAGTCATTCCATGGGTACTTGAAAAAAAAGTTTGAGGGCCCCTTTACGGAACACCAAATGGTCGAAATTTGCAAAGCCCTCCACAACAGCGTAAATTGTAATAAATAAGGTGGTTTTGTGAGGAGAAATTGGGCTCTGAATTATTACATGTACCGTATGCACTGCGTATTTTCAGCATATACTGATTACTTTATATGCTTAACCATTCCGCTTCCGGAGCCAGTCCGCCGCGGTGTTGTAGCGGTTGAAGTGCTCGGCTGCTGGAATCGAACCCGCGACATTACTGCCTTGGTAGTTGCACTTCGATGGAAGCGGAAAAGTGGCGGCCTTTGTACAGCGCGATGTCAGGGCACAATAAAGAACGCTAGTTGGTCAACATTTCCGAAGCCATCCACTGCGGCGTCCTGCGTGGCTTTGGTGCTGCGACGCAAAACACCATATGTCGCAATTGTAATTCCTGCGTATGATAAAGCGTTCCACTTCTGTACCCCTTTCATCACCATTTTGGCTTTTGCTCGAGTGCCCACGGCGTACTTTGTGAACGTAATAATCAGGGCTTCAACTTCGGTGAGCACAAATCGTAGAATAAAAAACAGTGCAGCAGGGTTAGATAGGGACACAAATGATAAAAGTACATGGCGCTGAACACACAACCAAATATATTTTTGAATAAGAAAGGCTTCAGTTTCGAAATTGCATCATCGATTTTAATATGTACGCTTACTTTTCAGACTTTAAAAAAAAACATCTACCTAAGTGTAGTGGACATGTTAGCATACAGGTGTAAAAGGAAAACCACACAGATTTTAACGAAACGAAAAAGATAGCCGTAATTGAAATTTCGACAAATAATATTAACTCGAGCTAAAGCAGAAAGCGGCGGAACGCTTGCAGTGACATGAGGAAGTCTCTGACTAGAATGCTCTTCACCGGAGTAACCCATTTCGGCCTTCTCGTGTTTTTCAACGCTTTTCTTCATATTCAAGATGCACCATCAGCATTCATACGATGGCGCTGAAGGTCACACATAAAAATACACCTTGAGAACGGGGCAAGTGGTCCATGTGGATGCGGATGTCTCGTTCCGTGTATTCAGGCTTCCTTGTTTTTACGATCTGCATGGATCTGGACATCTGGTCTTCGTCCGTGCTCCTTGTGAATGATGCTTCTTGGCCGGACTACGTAGACTCGACGTCCGGCGTGCAACGGACACGTGCTTGTAATGGCCAGGTCATCCACGCCACTCTGGCACCGGCTGCCGCTGCGCTGACTTCGTCAAGCTCTTGTCCATTGTCGGTATTCGCCGTGGTTTCGGGCTGATGGGAAGGGCACAATGCTGTTCCTCTGCCTTGGGTAGATATGCGGGTGATCCCCGATGTGATGGGGACGATGGCCGGGATGTCGATCCAATGGGATGGGCTCGTGGCTTTCCACCGGCCTTGGGTTGAAGCGGTGGTGGTCTTTGACGCAGCATGAACGCCGGCTAGGGCTTTATGAGAGTGCTGTGTTGGGGGCTGGCTGGTCCCGACGAAGCAGAAGAAGAAGAAGACGGCCGACGGAGACGTACGCGGCCGGCGGGGACATCGACCAGCCCGAACACGCGGGTTGGCGCGTAGCGCCGAAAGAAAACCACACAACCACACTCCACGGCTACCTAACACACACTGGTTTTATTTTACAGTCGCTTTGAAATCCCGGATGCCAGAGCGGCGCCACCTGGCATCCTCACATGTCAATTCGAAACCGAAACTGAACACCCAAAACACAACAATCATCCCCTCCTCGAAAAAAACACACCTATACACTGTTGACATTTATACATGATCAATACAAAAGTATATACAAGGTATGTAGGTTAGAACATTTGGAAATTCAAAACACGGCACACCCAACTCACACACTACAAGTCCTGAAAATGCATGGAAAATATGTACATTGGAAGTCCAGAAAATGCACCAAAAATTGTATACAACTCAGTACAATATAGATTTGTAGTTCTAGGTCACGTAGTTTTCGAACCGACGCGGCTTCTGCCGCTTCCGGTTAGGGCGGGCCCCTTTGGGTGTAGAATCGGGTGCAAGAGGAGAAGAAAGTTGTGAAGGTTCTGAACGAGCGTTAAAATTCGCGGTCACATCAGAGCTCGCAGCATGAGCTTCGGAAGAATTATGCGGACCGGAGTCCGGTTCAACGGTCTCAGCCGTATTTGACGGTTCGAAGTGACCCGTATGACTTGGTGTACTTGAACCAGCGACACCGACTGGTAACTCCTCCCCACTTCAAGAAATGCCTGTACATGGAGGCCACATGTAACAGTCTGATGCGTAGTTGAAAGGCGTGGACGGAACGTGATGAGTAAGACTTTTAGGGGTTGAAGGCGAATCCGTATGAAAAATAACAAGGTGCGAAGCATTCCAGATGTTACCATCACTTAAGCGGAAAGAAGTGGGGCTAACCTGGCCCAAGACTTTGTAAGGACCGCGATACTTGGGCCGCTTGCCTGGCACACGAACCTTGACTAAATCGCCAGTGCGAACTTTGGACTGCTTTGCACCTCGACGGGTGTCGACATACTTTTTCATTGCTTGTCGCTGAGAAGAAACCCTGGTACGGATTTGATCAGGAGAAGACACTGCTATGTTGCGAGGCAAAGAGACTATGTCGAGAGCAACTCGCGGTTGCCTACCGTGGAGAAGTTGAGCAGGAGACACTCGAGTGGTGCCTTGTGGTGTGAACCTGTACGAAGCTAAACATTCCGTCAAGACTTGCTTGAGGGGACGGTGCTCTAATTGGGCGATCTGGATATGTTCCTTCAGAACGCGATTAAAGCGCTCGATTTGCCCATTTGATTGGGGATAGAAAACTGATGACCTCAAGTGCTGAATTCCTCGTTGTGAAAGAAAAGCCTCGAAATGTTGGGACTGAAACTGTGGACCATTGTCCGTAACTATGGCATCAGGAAAACCTTCCCGGCTAAAGATTGAAGACAGAAACTCAATGATGACATCAGAAGTAACCGTATGTGTGAAACAAATTTCTGGCCATTTGTAATGGTAGTCGATGAGAGAAACAATGAACCGGGCATTTTGCGGAACATTATGCTAGGGACCGATGATGTCCATGCCGAGTTTCTGCCAAGGCCGATCAGGCCACTGGACGGGCTGCAACGGAGAAAATGCAGGATTAGCAGACTTGTCAGCTGCCTGGCATATATGGCAGTTGTAAACTGCATGCTCGACCTGCTTATCTAAGGCTGGCCACCAGTACCTGTCTCTGAGATTCTGTTTGGTGCGGACAATGCCAGGATGGGCCTCATGGGCAAGCTGTATTAGCTTGTTACGGAAAGAAGCAGGGGGAATCACGCGTTCATCGCGGAAAAGCAAGTCCTCGACACAAGACAGTTCCTGTCGGACTGCGAAGTAAGGCAAGAATTCAGAAGCAAGAGCACCTTTGGAAGGCCATCCTTCACGTAAATATTTGAGAACTTGAGACAAAGTGGAATCTGCAGCTGTAGCTGCCTGAAGCTCAGCGTTAGTAATGCAGGAAGTAACTAATGAAACAACTTCCTCATCCCGCTCTTCAGTAACCGGTATCTGAAGAGGAAGGCGCGACACTGCATCAGCAACCACGTTATTAGAACCTTTACAATATTGAACACTGAAATTATAATACATGAGTTTGGCACACCAATGGGAAATGCGAATGGGGCGGCGGCCTTCGGATCCTGCAGAAAGAAGAGCAACTAGTGCTTGGTGATCTGTACGTAATGTGAAGTGCCGGCCCCACAAGTAAACATGCCATTTCTCATAGGCAAAAAGACAAGCGAGAGCTTCACGCTCTCCTACTGAATATCTGCGTTCAGCAGGGGTCAATGTACGAGATGCAAAAGCAATAGTGATCAGCTGATCATCTCTGAGTTGTTGAAACACTGCTCCCAGTCCCGTCGTGATGACGATGGGAAGCTTCTCATTGAAAATACTAACAGCTGGCTTTGAGGCCAGTATTGACTTAACTTGAATGAAGCTCTGCTCAGCTTCAACTGACCAGTTAAAAGGCTGTGCTTGACGAAGTAGAGTACGCAGTGGTTCAACAACATCAGCATAGTGAGGAACAAACTTGGCATAATAACCAACAAGACCTAAAAAAGATTGCAAGGTTTTAACATCAGTAGACCGTGGGGCATTGACAATGGCCTGAACTTTAGATTCAACAGGTGTCAAGCCGCGGGAACTGACATTATGTCCTAGAAATTGTAACTCATTCACAGAAAAAATGCACTTGTTATTAAGTTTCATACCACATTCACTGATGCGGTTGAGAACAGTATGCAAGTTAGCATCGTGCTCTTCGCGAGTACGTCCCCACACCAAAATATCATCCAAGTAACAAAGAGCGCCATTACAACCCTTAAGAAAAATTGACATCATTTTCTGAAACACTGCAGGGGCAGATGCAAGCCCGAAACACACGCGGCGAAACCGAAACAAGCCTTCGTGCGATACAAATGTGGTCAAGTCTCTACTGAACTCAGAAAGTTCCACTTGGTGATAAGCGGACGCGAGGTCCAGCTTGGAGAAACATACTGCTCCGGAGAGCTGATGAAGCAGTTCTTCAATGTGAGGAAGTGGAAACCCGTCTACGACGATCGCCTTGTTCGGTTCTCGTAAGTCGACGCATAGTCGAAGGGATCCATCTTTTTTCTTGACGACGACCAGTGGAGAAACCCAGTCAGAAGCAGACAGGCTCGATGATTCCGCTGGCTTGAAGGCGAGACAGTTCCGCAGAGACTTGCTCACGGAGAAGAAGAGGAATGCGGCGCAGCTTGGCACGCACAGGGCACACACCTGGTCGACGCATCACTTTATGCACAAAACCGCGCACACAACCCAGTTCACGGGTGAACAGGTGGTGGAATTCAGAAGGCGCGTTGGCTGGAAGATCATCTTGGACGTCGACTTGAGCACACGTCATAGACGCACCGTCGATGTTGATGGACAAAGCCCTGATGGCATCACGTCCCAAAAGCGAGCTGCCATTGGCAGTTACATAAAAAGTAATGGAAGCAGTGCGACTGCAATAGGAGACCTGAGCTGTAAATTGACCTAAATTATCAATCGTTCCCTTGGAATATGTTTGTAGAACGACGCGCGAAGGCAAAAGCCGAATGTTGGAAAAATGACTATGAAAGTCAGCAGCACTGATTAAAGAGACTGAGGCACCAGTGTCCACGAGAAATGACAAGGGCATATGGCCCACTGAAACTACGATGCTGGGCTCGGACGTAGTGTGGAGGCCATCCACATTTAAAACAGTGACCGTATTGGTTTGTGCAGTGCTCGAAGGAGAGGAGAAAGAAACTGGTTCCGGAAGATTTGCTGGACGGGAATTGCATACGGACTGAAAATGCCCTATTTTTCCGCACGCAAGACAAGTGCGGTTTCTCGCGGGACACTGCGCAAAATTGGCTAAATGCCGAGCCGATCCACAACGAAAGCAATGCGCGGTTGCGCTTGGAGAAGAAATTTGCGAACGCGAATTAGGAGCTCGGTGCTGTTCCTGAAAACCAGAATTTGCCGGAATGGGGTCGCCATATTGCCGCGAAAGGTTAGCCACGTCCAAGTAGCCGCCGCAATCATCATGGCAAGAGCAGCAGCAAGACCCGGCTGGCATGCGTCACGCGTTCGGGCGCTCCAACAACGAGGAAGAGGAAGTTAGTTGATTCAAAGTAATGAATAGTTGTCTTATCTGCACGAGTGACAAGCAACTATTGCATTCCATTCATTCTGACTAGGGTGTCTTTATTTTTTTCATTCTTTTTTCTGGTGGGTGGTTTCGATATTAGAAAAAAAAACTTACCTAATTAAGTAATCGATTCTTGGCCAATCCCCCTGAGTGGGTACGAGCCATGTCTGTGGATTCATCATCATCATCATCTGTGCCTCTCGTCTACTCGGACTCCACGACCATAGTCACTAGGCTTGTGGGCACAAGTTCGCCCTAATAAAGTTGCTTGTTTTTTAGCCTGTCTGCCTCAGCATCGCTACATTTCTGGTGGAGTTGCTGGGTTATGAATGGAAGCCCCGCGAGCTCAAGACAGCGTAGCCCCGACGACCAGCCTATCAACCCCGTGGAAGTGACTCCTGTACACCAGAGGGCAAGTCGCCGTCTTCGAGGTGACTCACCTGAGTTCGGTCCTCTTCACTTCTCACCAAGGGGAATTCAAACTATGGATGCCACCACTATGACTACCCAGGTAACACCAGCCCAAGTGTTCATTAGCCAACCGCACCAGCCGCCAGTATTCCACGGCGACTCGTACGAGGATGTTGAAGATTGGCTGGACCTGTTCGAGAGAGTGGCGCGCTTGAATGGATGGGATGAAAGAGAGAAGCTCCATCGCGTATACTTCGCCCTGGAAGACTTCGCAAAGACATGGTTTGAAAACCATGAAACCTCGTTGTCTACCTGGGAGGTATTTCGACGACAAGCGGTGGCTACGTTCGCGAACGTAGACCGAAAAGAAAAAGCGGAAGCTGCTCTTCAATCCAGGAACCAGCTCACAAACGAGAGTGCTGCCATGTACATTGAGGACATGGTCCGTCTGTTCAAGCGTGCGGATTACAACATGGCTGAAGATAAGAAGGTGCGCCATCTAATGCGCGGAGTGAAGCAAGAGCTGTTCGCCGTTCTCGTCCGCAACCCTCCAAGCACTGTTGCTGAGTTTTATTCGGAAGCGACGGCCATCGAAAGAACACTAGAACAGCGCGCTCGGCAGTACAACCGGAATGTTAACTGCGCATCCGCACAGCTATTCTCTGGAGGCGTGCGAAACGACGTTGAAGCCCTGCGAGAGCTCATTAGATCAGTTATTCGGGAAGAACTGAGCAGACTGCAAATGCCCCAGACTTCAACTGCACTATCCGTTACAGACGTTGTTCGTGACGAAGTGAGGCAGGTCATACGAGAACCAGAGCGTGAGCTGCAGCCAGTTCGACCTATCCGAACGTACTCTGAAGTTCTCCGACAACCCACAGTACACAACAATGCAGCAGTTGCGATGGCGGCGACTCCTCTTCCATCTACAGCACGCAGCGCACCTCGTCCACGGGAACCAACGGCTACCTATCTGCCCCCAGGAGCACGTAGCACGCATCGCTATGCGGAGCCTAGGCCCAGGAAAAGTGACGTCTGGCGTGATCACGAGCGCAGGCCTCTTTGCTTCCATTGTGGCGAAGCGGGTCATTTGTACAGATTCTGCCCTTACCGACAGGCTGGATTAAGAGGCTTCCCGTCGTATGCACCGTGCCCCCGAAACGGCGAACGACCAGCGGAGATTGAGGAGTACTTGTCCACGCGCCAGAACTCGCCACCTCTACGCCAACGTCGGTCACGGTCACCATCGCCTATGCGCTACCGGTCATCCAGCCCACGTGCACCTTCAAGGCAGCCTGGTCATCGCTCTCCAAGTCCACTCCCGGAAAACTGAAGAAAGCGACCTGTGGAGGTGAGGCCGCTGATAACATCAATTACGAAGATCCTCCAATATGGCTTGAGGGCGACGACGGTGTATTTCCGGTAAATCGGTGCAACCACGAAAGCGTTACTTCAGATTTCCGGTTGAGAATAGAAGGATGGGAGCTGAATGCCTTAGTCGACACTGGTGCTGATTATTCAGTGATAAGTCACAAGATGGTGAAGAAGCTAAACAAAGTTTTGACACAGTGGAGTGGATCGCAGATACGCACGGCAGGTGGTCACATTATTACGCCCCTTGGCAGATGCACCGCAAGACTTGAAATACGGGGCTTTATTTACGTTGCCGATTTCATTGTGCTACCAGAATGTTCAAGAGACCTCATTATAGGAATGGATTTTTTGCGAGCTAATGGCGCCGTAATTAACCTGCGTAGGTCCAGCGTGTCGTTTTCGACTGAACGAGCTATACCTGTAGAGGAATCTGAGGGACGCCTAACTGCTCTACGCGTTGTTCATAATGACGTAACTGTGCCACCACGCTGCAGCATAATGGTGCTCGTAGAGAATGACGCATCTTACAACCGCGAAGGCATAGCGGATACAAATGTAGGGCTGTTTTTGAAGAAAGGTGTCTGCGTAGCTCGGGGTCTTGTTCACTTGACGAATGGCCGTGCAGATGTCCTACTTACGAATTTCTCCAATGAACTTCAACACATCGCTCAAGGCACGGCTATTGCCTATTTACACGACTTCTGTATGGCGACAGAACTATGCAGCTTAACCACGTCAACCACTCGACCAGTGGCCTGCAACATCGACACATCCGTGACCGTCAACCAGAGCCTTCCGGACAGTCAAAAGAAACAGATTTACGCCTTAGTAAAAGAATTCTCTGATTGCTTTTCAATTGCCTCGAAGGTCCAGCGCACGTCAATTACGAAACACAGAATTATAACGCAAGACGACACGAGGCCTATATGCCAGCATCCATATCGAGTGTCACAGAAAGAACGGAAAATCAATAAGAAGCAAGTGGAGGAAATGCTTTCGGATGATGTCATACAGCCTTCGAATAGTCCATGGGCGTCCCCCGTAGTGCTCGTTAAGAAGAAAGACAACACGCTTAGATTCTGTGTCGACTATCGAAAACTCAACAGTGTAACTAAACGAGATGTCTACCCCTTGCCACGTATTGACGATACACTAGATCGGCTGCGATCCGCAAAGTTTTTCTCCTCCTTGGATCTGAAAAGCGGATATTGGCAAATAGAGGTAGACGAGCGGGACCGTGAAAAAACGGCATTCGTAACACCAGATGGCCTCTACGAATTCAAAGCGCTTCCATTCGGCCTCTGTTCCGCACCAGCGACGTTCCAGCGAATGATGGACACTGTCCTCGCGGGATTGAAATGGCAGTCATGCCTAGTGTATTTGGATGACGTGGTGGTATTCTCTGCAACGTTCGACAAACATCTAGAGCGACTGCGCACTGTATTACAAGCCATCCGGTCAGCAAACTTGACAATCAAACCCGAAAAATGCCACTTCTGCTTCGAAGAGCTGAGATTCCTTGGACATGTCATTAGTTCTGACGGTGTTCGTCCTGATCCAGAAAAAACAGCCGCTGTTCAGAGGTTCCCTACACCCAAAGACAAAAAGTCAGTGCGTCGATTTTTGGGTTTATGTGCCTACTATAGGCGATTTGTGGAAAACTTCTCAAAGATTGCGGAACCTCTTACAAAACTAACGAAAAACGACGTGCCCTTCACATGGGAAAGCGAACAACAGAAAGCTTTTGATGAATTAAGAAAACGGCTACAGGGTTCACCAATACTTGCCCATTTTGATGAGACAGCTGACACTGAAGTCCATACCGATGCCAGCAATGTCGGCCTCGGCGCCATCCTGGTCCAGTGGCAAAATGGTCAAGAGAAAGTGTTAGCCTATGCCAGCCGCAAACTCTCAAAAGCTGAGGCAAACTACTCTGCTACTGAAAAAGAGTGCCTCGCAGTCATCTGGGCAATAAATAAGTTTCGACCCTACCTTTATGGTAGACCGTTCAGAGCTGTCAGTGACCACCATGCTCTATGCTGGCTAGCAAATCTCAAGGATCCGTCAGGTCGACTAGCCAGATGGAGCCTTAGGCTGCAGGAGTATGACATTACGGTCGTATACAAATCTGGAAGGAAACACAGTGATGCCGACTGCCTGTCACGCTCTCCCGTTGATCCAAGTGTACCTGAAGAGGAAGACTTCCCGTTTCTAGGCGTTGTCGACGCATCCGAAATCGCTCAACAACAACGAGATGACCCGGATTTGCTGGCGCTTATACAACACCTGCAGGGTCTCGACGTTCAAGTACCTCGCATATTCTCCAGAGGGCTCTCCACGTTCTGCCGTCGAGGAAGTGTCCTTTACAGGAGGAACTTTGAACCTAATGGCGAAACGTTTTTACTAGTCGTGCCCACAGCCATGCGACAGGAAATTCTGCATGCATGCCACGACGAGCCAACATCCGGCCACATGGGTGTGAGCCGAACATTCGCCAGGATTCGCCTGAAGTACTATTGGCCTAAGTTGCTCGCATCAGTGCAGCGCTATGTGAAAACTTGTCGTCAATGTCAACGGCGCAAAACTCCAGCCGTAAGACCAGCCGGCCTACTCCATCCAATAGACCCTCCGGATGCCCCATTCCAACAAGTCGGCATGGACTTCCTAGGACCTTTCCCGACATCATGTGCAGGCAAGAAATGGATTGTGGTAGCTACGGACTATCTGACCCGTTATGCTGAGACTGACTCTCTGTACAGTGCGACAGCTGCCGAAGTCGCCAAGTTCTTTGTGAACAACATAGTGCTCAGCCATGGTGCGCTCATCGTCGTTATTACGGATCGGGGCACAGCATTTACTGCAGACCTTATGCAATGTCTGATGCGCATGAAAAATACCGATCACAGAAGAACAACGGCGTATCACCCTCAGTCGAATGGCTTAACCATAGCCTCCTATATTTTTTTGTGCCCGCGCATTAGCGCTAAATACATACGCGCCATCCGTCCCTTATAGTTTTGGCGCTCGCCGCCAGATGCCGCACCGATCCCATAATAACAGCAGACGACGCGGCCTATGCACGCTTGCGTTTATGCGAAGTTCAGAAAAAGTGGGCGGAGAAACTTCACGAGCACAACCTCCAAAAGTTTTTTATGATGTCCCGGGGTCGAGCACTTGAGTTTGTCACGTTTCTGTAGTATTTGCGCGGCGTTGTCAACGGCAGCCTTCAGTGGCTGATTCATCTTTCTCGCTCTTGCGAGGAAAACTTCCGCGTAATTCTTTAGAGAATTTAGAACCATTACGAGCTCAGTTGACGGATACAGGAGTACACCTGGGTGGATATCTCCACATTCAATCAGAACATGCTCCGCCGTTTCCTTATCTTTCCCGCAGCATGTGCATTGTTCTTCTTCTTTACTGAATCTTGCTTTATAACTACGCGTTCTAAGGCAACCCGATCTCGCTTCAAACAGTAAAGCGCTTCCCCTTGAATTATCGTAAAATGCCTCCCTCCTTATTTCATTTTTGCCCTTTCGGTAGTTACTCAAAGCCGGTTTTTTCTCCATAGCTGCCATCCATTCTCTCGTTTTGCGCCTCGGCGCTCCGCCAGGAGCGCTCGCATCCCATAATAGCTCGGGGGACGGCGCTGAGGGACCGACCGCTCGGGCACAAAGTTATAGAGGAGGCTATGGCTTAACCGAACGCCTCAACAGAACTCTGACCGACATGCTATCAATGTATGTCGATGTTGAACATAAACAGTGGGATGAAATATTACCACGTAACATTCGCATATAATACCGCCGTTCAAGAAACAACCCACGTTGCCCCTTTCGAACTAGTATTCGGCCGAAGAGTGACCACCCCACTGGATGCCATGTTACCACTACAGGACGAAAACAGCTATCCACCTGACTTAGATTTATTTATTTATTTATTTATTTTGTTACCCTCAATCGCCGAAGCTTTACAAAGATGACTTCTTGCAACGAGCCGAAGAAGCACGACAAATGGCAAGATACCGAATACGCCGTCAACAGCGCGTCGACTCTAGTCGGTACAACAAGCGACGCAGTGACGCACTTTATCATCCCGGTGACAAAGTGTGGATATGGATCCCAGTGCGCCGCCGCGGACTCTCTGAAAAGCTTCTTTGTCGATACTTCGGCCCTTATGAAGTACTCAACCGTATAAGCGACGTCACTTATGAAGTTAGATCCGCGGGACACGTGAGCTCAAGACGCCGCAATACCACGGAAGTGGTACACGTAGTCCGCATGAAGCCCTATCATGACAGATCGTCGGAAAACGAGTGAGAGGGCGCATGTATCATTTTACTCTCTCAAGCATCGGGACGATGCGTCTGAGGAGGGGGATAATGCCGCGAAAGGTTAGCCACGTCCAAGTAGCCGCCGCAATCATCATGGCAAGAGCAGCAGCAAGACCCGGCTGGCATGCGTCACGCGTTCGGGCGCTCCAACAACGAGGAAGAGGAAGTTAGTTGAATCTGTGCCTCTCGTCTACTCGGACTCCACGACCATAGTCACTAGGCTTGTGGGCACAAGTTCGCCCTAATAAAGTTGCTTGTTTTTTAGCCTGTCTGCCTCAGCATCGCTACAATATTGTTGGCTTCCTCGCCCCCGTGACGCAGAGGTGCCGCCATGTTGGCCGCCGCGCCGAGATGAATATGAAGGGCCGCCTTGTTGACGCGTCCCGTGAAACGAAGAGCCGCCGCCTTGGCCCCCCGCAGCAGAAAGTTGCTGCACTGAATGCGGAGCGAATTGCTCCAACTGGGAGCGAATAAGCTCGTCCTCTCGCGCAATTGAGAGGGCTTCGGATAATGAAATCGAGGAGCCTTTTTGAAGCATGCGGCAGCGGACGTTTTGCGAGGCTACCTTGATGAAAAGCTGATGGCGGATCATATCGTCCTCGAGCGCGCCGAAGCCGCACGACGCGGCGAGCGTTCGAAGAGAAGTAATGAATTCGGCAACTGGCTCACCAGGCAATTGTCGCCTTTCTTGGAATTTTACGCGTGCGAGATAATCGCACGAGACATCTTTAAAATGCTCATCGAAAAGAGCAACAGCCTTCTTGAAGGCATCGCCCTACGCTGGCGTCGGCGACGCGTTGGTGGCTTCCAAAGTATAAAAGAGCTTTAACCCGGCAGGGCCCAACGCGTTGAGCAGCAGGGCCTTGCGACGCTCGGGCTTGCTGGCGTCCTCCCCGACCGCGTCTGCGTAGGCCTGAAACACCAACTTCCAGTCCGCCCACGGAAGTGGCGGGTCTCCAGGCGAATGAAGAAATAGGGGAGGTGGAATAGGAGACGCCATTTCAAGCGAGAAGAATGGAGAGGTGCAGATGAGAAGAAAATGACGCCAGTACACTGTTTGAAGACGAAGGCAGAGTAGCTGAATGAAGAAATGAAGCGACGCAGCACGCAGTAGCCACCTTGCTAAGAACAAAGAGCGTCTAGGGTTAGCACGAAGACGGAGAACGATATAGATTCTTACAAGTCCTCGTCGCCATTGCTGTGTTGGGGGCTGGCTGGTCCCGACGAAGCAGAAGAAGAAGAAGACAGCCGACGGAGACGTACGCGGCCGGCGGGGACATCGACCAGCCCGAACACGCGGGTTGGCGCGTAGCGCCGAAAGAAAAGCACACAACCGCACTCCACGGCTACCTAACACACACTGGTTTTATTTTACAGTCGCCTTGAAATCCCGGATGCCAGAGCGGCGCCCCCTGGCATCCTCACATGTCAATTCGAAACCGAAACTGAACACCCAAAACACAACAGAGAGCAGACGCTCGGATCTTTTTCAAGGTCTTTTGTCGAGATGTGGTGGTGATAGTCGACGTGGCTGGGATTTGGGCACGAGTCTTATTCCCGGTCCTTTGTGCAGACTGTGCAGATCGTTGACGTGGCTGCGACTTTGGCAGAGCCATGCACGAAGACTTCGTCTGCTATGAACCCATCATCGCCTTCGGGATATTTAGACGGGCGCGTATTGCATCTATTGGTAGCCACTCGCTCTCCCTTGTTCGGCTTTGTCCGTGGAGTTGCGATATTTCTATTTTTTAAGACGCAATGGGAATCGAGTCCTTGCCCAGCGTTTCCGGCATCAGTATCTGTCGCTTACCTCGATCAGCTTCTTGCTGCATCCTGAAATAGGCAAGAAGTTCTCGCAGATCATATTCCGCGTTGGGCGATGACATGTTGCCAGAGCCTCTATTGGTCGATTTGAAGCCGACAGAGTGCTTCGGCGTCCGTATCCTCCTTTTTTGCTCTGGAACGACGGTTGACGTGACCTCAAGGGGATCAGGCTCCGATGAAACAGGTGAAACTGCCGGAGGGCTGGTTTCGGCAGTGAGCTTTCGATCGCAGACACAGCGAAAACAGCGCGAGCATAGCGAGCAGCTCGAGACCGAATAGGCACTTCTCGTTTTCTTCGGATCGTGGTTCTTGCCTACTGAGTGGCCGTAATCGCGTTAGCGATAAAAGTTATTATTAATGCCGTTAAAACTAGATTTTCCGACGTGATGAGGCCAATGGAATATTTTCGTGAAATGCGGAAGGATGAGATTATCTTGGCCCTCCAAAACATGAAATTGTAATATATAGCGTCAGCTGAAAGCTTCCATGCCATTTATTTTTCCGCTAATGAACGCCTCTGTATGTGAAAAGTCCGTGGGGGCATGTCCGAGCGATATACAGGCGAGGTAGATGAACACGTGGAACTATACGACAAGCTGCCGATATTCAAAGTTAAGGAAAACGGACGCTGCCATTACGAGGAAGGCAGAGTGATGTGACGATTATAATGTCAAGGTTTCGGTTCCGGTTCGGGAACCGGTTCTCTGGCCCAGGCCCACTAGCGTTGTGTACAGCTTGCTGTATATAGTAATGAAGATAGTTCCGTGAGTGTTCACCTCGGCCTTGGCGCTATGGCTCACCGGAACTCCGATTAATATTAACCGGCAGGTAATATGGGTCTTCTAGTAGTTCTTGATTCCATCGCTCAACGTTCGTGATGGTTTTCTGTTATTTATCCTCTCTTACCTTAACTTGTCCCAGTCTACGAACTTGGTCTGTGCGAGGTTTGGTTGCAGAACCGCGTTACCTCTACCGATGCTGACGATCCTGTGGTCACTACCGAGGTCCTGTAAAGTATTTTTTCTCGTAACGTTCCCCACATTCTTGCAGAGAGTGAGGTGTGTTGTGGTGTCTCTATTGAGATCAACGCCAACCCTTGTATGGAATGAGGGTCGTTGCGCGTCATCAGATCTGTTTGCTCTATGACTTCAGTGACGTCCCTTCCCTTTTTGTGTTTTATAAGGGTAGCCCCTTTGCTGGAGCGGTGCGTTAAAGTTCCCCTATGAGCAATAATGGGGCAGCCCATTACTGCCCCAAATGTCGACGGTCCCACAGACGGTCCCACGAGAGTGCAGACCATTGATAATAGCACGCAAAGAGGGGTCGCGGCGTTGTTCAGCAGCTATGTCGGTGAAGTCGGTAATTGAAAGAACGAGGGCCTCTTGCGCATCTTACACCACTGGTCGACCACACAGTTTCAGCTCTAACCACCGATTCGCCACCCGATTTTTCATCAACGTCGTTCTCGTCACGTTCTTGTTCCGACCTTTTCAAGCCAATGCTATCTGACACGCTCACCTCTGAACAAGTCTCTGCTTTCTGCCGTGTGCTAGCTTCTTATCAGGACATCTTTGACTTCGGCGACCGTAATTTTGGCCAGACATCTGTGGTAACCCATCGCATCGACACCGGTGACGCTCGACCCATTCGCCGACGACCCTACCGTGTGTCAGCCCCGGAGCTTGCTATTATACAGCGAGAAGTCGATAAAATGCTTGATAAGGGCATAATCGAACCCTCATCTAGTCCCTGGTCCTCACCCGTTGTACTTGTTAAAAAGAAGGACAATAGCTGGAGATACTGTGTTGATTACCGCCATCTCAACCATATTACCAAGAAAGATGTCTATCCCCTACCGTGCATAGTTGATGCACTTGATTGCTTGCACGGTGCCAAATATTTCTCTTCAATAGACCTTCGCTCAGGCTACTGGCAGATCGCTGTGGACGACAAAGACAGAGAGAAGACGGCCTTCGTGACTCCCGATGGACTTTATCAGTTCAAGCATTCTTAAAATTTTACAGCTTACCGGCAAGAAGATCTCAATGTGCTTTTATCGCAAACCCAGACGCCTTCTTTCTTGCTCATTGGCCACGCTTTCAGACACCTCAGATAATGTTTGTACAAAAAATCTACAAAGTATAAATGTGAACATTAGAAATGTAATTGAGACTAATGACTCGAATTGTCATATTATTATTGAGTATTATGATATATTCCCCCAAAACGCCAAATTACAATCTAGCAAATTTTTAAATAACATATTATTAGATTACTTGGAGCATGCAGAAACTAAAAATATAATAGCCACAGATGCTTCCGTAAATAATCAAAAGGCAGGTGTAGGCATTGCCTCTGATTCGCTTGACTGGTCCTTTTCAGTGAGACTGCCTGATTTTACTGCAGTTTTTGAAGCGGAGCTTTTGGCGATTATCTTAGCTCTTCGAAAACTTCCATCAAATCAAAACAACGCAGTCATAGTGACGGATTCTCTTTCAGTTTGTGCAGCTCTGACAGCTTCAGAGAACTCTCGAATTCTAAGCCCTTTCAAAACATTACTACCCCCGCAGTTGAGACTCCTGAGATTACTATGGGTTCCGGGACACTGTGGATTAAGATTAAATGAATTGGCCGATTCTTTAGCACGAGCCGCACTTGAAGGGCCAGTTTTGTCCATACTGCCAGATGTGGAGTATATCACGGCAATAAGATATCGAAAATCAGCAATCTCCACTGATACGATAGAAAAGGTAACTACATGGACAGACTATAACCACCTCATGTTTTCATGGCAACCCCACTGGAGCCAGTCCAGAAAGCTCGAAGTCTTAATTACTAAATTTCGATGTCGTGTTCCCCCCCTAAACCTGTATCTACACAGAGCTGGTCAGACAACATCACCCCTCTGCGCATTCTGCGGAGAAATGGAATCACTAGATCCTTATTTTTTGTATTGTCGTCGCTACGATATACTTAGAAAAAGGTTACTAGTTATGCCATTTCGGAAAATAGGCCTTAGATTGACGGCGGAAACAGCGCTAAGCTTTGGTGCCTCAGTTTTGGGACATTGCCACAGGGATGCTTTCAATGCCGTTTGCGATTATATTCAGGCAACCAAGCGTATAACTTTGTGATCTTCAATCAAAAAAATTATTTATTACTCCCCAGGGCAGAGTAAAGTAAACGCAGCTGAGTGGTAATCATAACACCTCAATGCTCAAAATTGCTAAACTTGATTTTTTTCTCGTTTGCTCTTTTTATGTTGTTTTTATTTTTACATTAGTCTTGATATAATACCAATTCATTACACATAGTTAAAATGATCACAGAAAAACTGCACTACACTTTCTTGGCCAATCCCCCTGAGTGGGTACGAGCCATTATCCCAGGGAAACAAAACAAAAAACAAAGCAGTTCAAGATGATGCCTTTTGGATTATGCAATGCCCCCGCGACATTTGAGCGCATGATGGACTCTCTCTTTCGAGGCATGAAGTGGACCATCTGCCTCTGCTATCTTGACGACGTTATTGTTTTTTCGACTACTTTCGACGACCATCTCACCCGTCTGTCCGCAGTGCTTGATGTTTTTCGACGTGCCAACTTGCAACTTAACTCGTCCAAATGCCGCTTTGGGCAACGCCAAATCTGCGTACTCGGCCATCTTGTTAACGCTGCGGGCGTTCAACCAGACCCTGCGAAAGTCCGAGCACGTTCCCGTTCAGCACTTCGTCGTCGTCATCCTCAGGCATCTACTTAGCCCGTGACAATATGAGATCATCGAACTCATGTTTTCTTGCCTTTATAAAGGGTTTGCTGTGGAGATTTTGTACGAAGGTGTTGCTTTCTTTCTTGTTGCGTGGAATACTTTTGATGAGAATGTGACTTATGTCCACCACGTTCATGTGACGGTGACTTGACGGTTTTCTGGCCAACGTGGTCGTGCCAATATTCCAACCTTTGCCTTTGGCTTGCTGCGTTTGGTTTTGGTGCGTACCAGTTTGGCGTGGCAGAGGGTGTCTTGAAGAATGATAACGTCTGGCTTTTCCTTTTTTGTTTGATATATACTGCGTTAATACCTAACATTTACTCTCACAGCCACGGCAGTTCCACAGCCATATATGCAGACTCTCTTTTTTGTTTTTAGCCGTCATGTACAAATGTAGCTGGGTAACGAACGTTGCGTCCTTGACCAGTGGGCGTTACTTGGGGTAGTGAGGCACCGCTTTGGCTCGACGCTCTGGCTAGCTTGGAACTTGAAGACGAAGTCTGGGCCACCAAGCAGAGCCGGGAAGCAGCGGAAAGGCTAATCTACCGCAAACACCTGGATAACGTAGGCCTGGCAGCAAATGTGCAAGTTATAAATGAAGTTTGGTCCTTCCATCCGTCCGTCTCTCCATCCATCCATCCATCCATCCATCCATCCATCCATCCATCCATCCATCCATCCATCCATCCATCCGTCCGTCCGTCCGTCCGTCCGTCCGTCTGTCTGTCCATCCGTCCGTCCATCCGTCCATCCGTCCATCCACCCGTCCATCCATCCATCCATCCATCCATCCATCCATCCATCCATCCATCCATCCATCCATCCATCCATCCATCCATTCATCCATCCATCCGTCCAACCGTCCGTCCGTCCGTCCGTCCGTCTGTCCGTCTGTCTGTCTGTCTGTCTGTCCGTCCGTCCGTCCGTCCATCCGTCCATCCACCCGTCCATCCATCCATCCATCCATCCATCCATCCATCCATCCATCCATCCATCCATCCATCCATCCATCCATCCATCCATCCATCCATCCATCCATCCTGATGAATGAATGAACTTTATTTCCGTATCTGGGATGTGTGTAATCCGGGCGAGACGGCCCAAGGATGTACCGGGAGACCTTGTCTCCGTAAAGACTTTCCGGCCAGCTGCATACCCCTGTCTTGGTCTTGAACCTCCAAGCTGAGCAGCACAAGCCGCCACTGCTTCCGGAGGGCCTCAGCAGAACTGGTTGATAGGTTGGGGCATCCCCAAAACATATGTTTATGAGACGCCCTTCCAGTTACACATAGCTTACATTTATTGTTCGGGTATAAGTGTTGTGGGTAGCTTCTTTGGAAGTGTGCAAGGATCGGGTAGGAGTTCGTATGTAGCTGTCTGTATTCCTATGCTTCTTGCCCGGTTAGACTAGGGTGAGGTGCGGGAAAGACGTGCCTTGCTTCTCTGTAGTGTTGCATATATTCTTCGTAACTTGTGAATCGGTATTTGTGTAAATCCTGATGTAGAGAATGTTTATTACAAAAATAGGAATTCTCTAACAAATGCCGTATCAAGCACATTCACAGTACAGGCAAAGCCACCTATAAAGAAATTTCTAGGTGCCTTGGGTACAGGGCCATCCAAGGACCACCGCAAGAGAGCGTCAGTAATTTCGCGCCTGTGATTCTATGCAATCCTATACAACTTATATGCTAGAAGCTGTTCGGTACATACTCATTTTCTGTACTCATACTCATTTTCTGGCCTTACCTGTTCTTACCGCGCTCGCAAATATATGCACTTTATGGGCTGGTATTTGACGTCGGCGTCATGTCCCGGATATAAATAAGTATGTATAGATATATGAAAGGCACCAATAAGAATAAATCGGAAGAAAAAGTTTCAAGACACCCACCGGACATGTGAACCGGCGACCCCCTACTCTTCAGCGCGCTGCAATTACCAAGTATATGACGCCGCTAATAAATATTCTTTAATTTATGAAACCAAAACCAGTAGTTGTAAACTACGCACAACACAATTCTTCAGGAATCACGCAAACACACACAAACGTCCTGAATTGTGAAGCCATTCGTGAACGAGGTTAAAAGTCTCAACAACACTGTGCGCTTGATCGCAAATGAGTTGTGGTGACGCTTGCTTCATTAAAACATCGCATGAATTTGTCGCTGCAACAGCGTACATCTCACCAGAAACCTTGTGGACTGACGTTATGAACTTAGTACTGCACAACTTCCGTGCGGTGTGCCTACAGGATGTCCCGGTGATAGTCACTGGAGACTTCAACGTCAACGTCCTTCGACGTGAAAACCAGTGGCTTGGCATGTCTCTATACGCCGAACATGGACTTGGCCTCCCGCTGGACTTCACGCAGTCAAGTATTATTAACATCTTTTTGAATACTGTGGTTACTGCATTACTGTCAATTCACGCACAATCGACCTTGCTCACTACATTTTCTCACGGTTTCAAAATCTCCTTACTGACTTTTTTCAAAAGCCTCATGTGCTGCCATCTCATTCGTTGTTCTGGCCTTTGCCGAAGCTGTGACTTCTTTTGTGCATGTAACGTCTTAAAGGTACACCAAAGAAAAACATTGAACTTGTTTAGATTACTAAATAGTGTGTTCAAGAACTCTAACCCTTTCTGTCACGAATAATGATGCGCTGTCAGAAACTCGTTGAATTTGTGGGGCATATTGACAAGGTCAATGCAAGTAAGAAAATGAGGAAAGCGTTTTGGTTTGTGAGCTTTTGTAATAAAAGTTAATAAGGGTGTAACTTGTTATCTAAATATTTTTTTATCAGTTCGCTTCAGTACTTGCATGAAATGAATGGGCGTTTAGGCCCAAAATGCATGCACAGTATTTTTGTTTAGTTGTATTCGTTTCGAGTGAAGAAAGAGTAATTTTAGCGTTGGTCTTGGAACGCGTGATGTCGAACAATCGTCCAGCATGTCAGTTCATATGATAGTATTGGGACGCTAAACACCGCATATCAATCAAATAAACATGACACTGTAGCAATATACACCATAATGAAGTTAAATGATCACCAGTTGTCCACTTAGAAGGGCTGTGTGAATGTTCACACTGTTTCAAGTGATTTAATGAAACATGGGGTGCGTGACCTGTCATTGAAGTTAGCGTGTACATTTGTGCACACCGTGACTAAAAGGGATAAGCGAGGTTTAACGTCCCAGAATCACGATATGGCTATGAGAGACGCCATAGTGGGGGGCTTCAGAAATGTCGACCACCTGGGGTTCTTTAACGTGCACTCATATTTGAACGCACTGGCCTACAGCATTTTCGTCTCCATTGAAAATGAAGCCGCTGCAGCCGGGATTTGATCCCGTCACCTGCGGTTCAGCAGCCGAGCACCTTGGCTTCTAGTCTACCGCGGCGAGGCAGACCTAAAAGGCTGTCGTTAATTTCATCATCGTGTGTTTTGTAATAGAGGAGAAAATAAAGTTCAAAGTTTCGTTTTTAAGTTTTCCGCTGAAATCTCCGCACGTGGGGTATTGCAAAGTGTATCGAACTTTGGCGCCATTGGCCAGACAAAGCTTCCTAAATCTTGCTATGTTCAGCCTCTGATCGTCTCTGTGGACGACGAGCCATTTTTAACGATTAGTAACTCGTAGGTGCCATCAAAATATGGGACGTCATGGTGTGGAAACTGCGAAGTGGTGTCACCACCCAGATGTTTTGCGCATTTTCTAGCTCACCAAGCGTCTTAACGGCGCAAGCGCCGTGTTCTTGGTATTGTGGAAGAGCGAATTTTTAACACGACGAAAATAGTATTGCTAATTAGTGTCTTGTTAATTCAAGAACTCAGTTACTATTTTCATTGTAACTGAGTTTATGGCACTGCAGCTGCGAAGGGCACTGGACAACCCAAAACAATTCCAAGTGTAACTACTCTTCCTAAGTGCAGCTGTCGTCTGTTTTCTGTTTTATTTTACTACTCAATCAATTGTGCCATGCACGACATGCCCAACAGCAACCATGTGCACAGCCGGGAGGCCCCCACGACACGCGTAATTTAGAAGCGGGCAAGGAATCCGCATTGCACGCGCTTGCACAGCTTACCGCAATACGGGGCACCCCTATTTTTACGACGAAATGTTGACAGGGCGCGGAGCAGTTAAAGGCTTAGAGCTTCCTAAAATGCCCGCTGACCAGCCTCTGCCACAATACGCGGCCCCCGTCCTTCTACGACGAATTGTTTACGGGACCCCGAGTAGTTAAAGGCTTAGGACTTCCTGAAAAGCTCTTTTTTGCCCCACACCGAACCGCCAGTGCCAGGAGGGGCCGGCTGATCGGGATGAATGCGCTGGTGAACGGAAACATACACAGACGGCTGACATCAGAGAGGTGAAGGGGAGAGGGGGGAGAGAGATGAGGGGGGAAGTGGAAGGAAAAGTGGAAGGGGGGCACCCGAGGGGCGTCCAACGTATATTATTTTTCTCTTTTTTCTTTTTTTTCCTTTTCTTTTCTTTTTTTCTTTCCTTTTTTCCCTCTTTCCTTGCCCTCTGATTTGAGATTGTATAAAGCTGAGCACCAACAAACTGTATCTTTATTCCTGATGAAGGCCAGACTCTAGGCCGAAACGTCGAAATAAACCACGTTGTGACCGCTCACGGAGGATCTACTAGACTATATGCAACGCTACGGCCACTCAACCACCATGCCTGCCTATATATATATATATATATATATATATATATATATATATATATATATATATATATATATATATATATATATATATATATATATATATATATATATATATATATATATATACATGACTGGTCCTTTTCCTTCGGCAGAAGAGAGTCATTGTAAGCATAGGGGGAGACTAAAGGTTGCAGATAGAGCGGCAGTGGTTTGCACCTCGGCGCGAACGCGCCGTGAAGGTAAATGCATTCATCACTCCTGATGGTAGCAGCAAAACGTAAAGCGGCGCGTTCGTCTTCACGAACGCGCCGCACTAGCGTTTCGCTCAAGCTCCTTGGCCGGCGCTGCAATAGGCACCCGACAGTGAACCAGAGGGTGCAACGAAGCTCTTTGGGCCGCCTCAGCATTGTTGCTACCGACCGGCAGGGATACTAAGAAAATGGAACGCTCGCTGATGAACGCTCGTGCTAATGAAACTGCTCGTTTGGACTTCCACGTAAACGCTCAGTATTTCACTGGCAGCAGAGCTTGAATTGCCTGCCCGCGCGTTAACGTGCTCTGCGTGATTGCCTTCCGTGCGCTTGCATCCAGGCCCTGTGGCTGCGTGCTCGGCCGGAAGTCTTGAAAGTGGCGAGGACCGCTGCAGAGGCTCATGGGACACATTCTCGGCACGCACGACTTTGTTCCGAGATTACAAGGTGGAGTATCGCATAGACTGTTTGCACATTTACAGCGCCAAGCTCGATAACTTGGCTCTTATTCATTTAAGAAAGCCAACCGCACCGCATTTGACGAGACGGAAAGCTTTTTCAAGCTTTACAAATTTTTGTACTTGCGAAGCGCTGCAGGCTAAGGAAAAATACCCCCCCCCCTGTCTGAAGGGAATTGTGAGCAAATGCGAATGCATTTCTTGTGCCGAGAGATTGTACCGTTGCCGTTAGACATTCGCCCTCGCCGACTTCTGCCATCGTCTTGAGAGGCACCCAGCCAGCGGATGGTCTAGAGTGAGGCGCAAGCGGACGGATGAGTGGGGCGCAGGGAGGAGAGAGAGAGAATGGCGAGAAAATCACTGCACCTACCTTCTCCTACACTCTCTCCCACCACATGCTCTGGTTGCTAGGGGCGATGATAAGCACATGCTTCCGCAGCTGTTTCTATAGGAGAGGGAGTGAAAGTGGAGAGACGCGCACGGACCCTGCTGCGGACAACGTCGGATGCCGGACATAGTCTGACTAAGAAATGCATTCGCATATAAAACAAAGACGACACATAGGGATGCGATGAGGTATTACGAAGAATTGAGTGAGTGAAACAACTTTATTTAGAGATCTGGGTAGTTGTTAGTCTAGGTCTGGCCACTTAGATGGAGGACGGAAGACCTTGTCATCTAGTAGGATCCCACACAATCTGGATAGGACAGGATTGGTCCAGTACATCGTAGCTGAACAGAGTTTTCCGTCATCGCTCTCGCATAGCTTCTGTGAGGTCTGATGTTTTGGGCGCCCTCTTAGTATACGTCTTAAGGAGTCCTCTTCGGTTTGAAAAGCATACTTCACGTTTATGTATCTTGCATGTGACGTCATGGATTCAGCTGCTAGAAGTACTCTGCCTTTAGTCCCTTCAACCTAGGCAATCATTTTTTTTGTCTGAACAAACAGTGAATGAATGAACGCATGAATGAATGAATGAAAGGACTTGTGCTCCACCACGGCGCCTTTCACTACGAACAAGTTGCGGTTATTCGGCTTGAATGTGTTAATGACGTGGAAGGGTTGCCCGTGTGTCTAAATAACAAAAAACTGGCACGTGACGTTTTGATAAGATAAATGTGACTTTGCAAATGTCCCGTCCCCCATGCTGGTTTCACCATAGCGCTGTTTCAGTGACTCCAATGGAAGCAATCTTTAGAGCATGGGTCATGCTGTACAAATTATTCTCATGCCATGATCCTGGTAGTGTTGCGAAAACCTCATATGTAGCTGAGTAGGAGTAGGATAAGATTTGTTTTGCAAATTTGGCCACTCCTCGGTCTGTTTCGTATCTAGATTAGGGTGGCGTCAATGAGATACTCCAGAATTTACAGACACGAGGAAAATTTACTTCGTAAGACGTTCTCGGAGACGACATTCTTTTACATTCGTAGAGTTATCGAAAATTTAGCGTGTCTGCCATCTGTTAACATGAACAAAGATAGCTTTACAGTGTATACCTTCTTGATGATGTAAGCGAGTAGAAGGGATGGCAGAAATTTGAAGTATTTGATTGAATTTGGCAGGAGCACCAGGCGAATAGCCCAGGAAAACATGAGAACAGAAACAGACGCTGGTGTTTTTATTTTCTTGGGATACTCTCTCGTGTCAATGTTTGCACGCTAACTTTTTTATACGACTATATTTCTGGAAGGTATGCTGTGAGCCTCGCTGAAGCTTGCGAAGATTAGGTGATTTGATGCCTTTGCATAATTCATTCTTCCCCAGCCGTTAAAGAAATTGCATAGTACTGTCCCGTCCTTCAATACGCGTGGCCGTTGGCTCGACAGTAATAAGTAACCCTGGTCATCCATGCGTTTTTTCTAACGTTTCTTGATGATCTGAGTGTATGGCCAGTGTTGTCGGACGAAACTTACGAACTATCCAACCCAATCTCACCTAACTCGACCGAAAGTAAACTGCACACGATCTGACTAACTAATCAACAGAGCATTAGGCGATCCGCGAATCTATCTGATAGGTGGAAAGACGTGCCAGCAGCCTGATGACCAACCGACCGTGGACGGATGATCAATTGGTCAGTCATGGGCGTCATATGACCATCGACGATTGGAGCTAGGAACGCCGCGAGGACCACCCAACTAACAAACGACTAGTGTATATATCGTTCACGCGCACGTGGTTGAAAAGTTGGTCGTGGCTAACTTCATGACTGGGCAGTGTCCAGGGTTGGTCATGTTCGTCAGACCAATGAACGGACGAATCAAGTCGCTGAGCACCAACAGACATGATTTCGGGTCGACGCAATGTCAATCGAACCGATAGATGGACTAACGAACAAACGACTCAATGGTTGGCCGACTGACCGTTTGTCTGCGGCTGGTCAAACTGCCAGACAGACCATTAAATGGGCAGCCGACTTGTTTAAGGGACATCAGTACGTCAGCCTTCTCTCGGAAAGGTGGCGGGCTTACTTGTGACAATTGACAAACCAAGCGACCATAACTCAACCGATTAACCGGTGTGCTAAGCAATCTACCAGCTAATAAAACCAACCACGCCGCACTTGCAGCCAAGCAAATCAAGCCTAAACCCAAACCGAGTCCTAGTTGAAGTCGATTTAATCAATATAGGATCTGCCAAACGGCCAGGATTGCAGATTAGGTTGCTATTTGCATGATGACTTCGTAACTATACAAGCAGGTAAACCAGGACACATGTAGTCCGTGTACACACGCCCTTTAACAGAGTGCTCCTTTTCCACGCAAATTAACGTACAGGCGAGAACGTGGTCGTGATTGCGACGAACTTCCGGCGCATAGAAGCTTTCTGCTGGGTGGCGCTGCAGACGTGCCTGGGCGGCGACTTCGTCGTGATGCTGAGGAAGAGGAACAACAGGGCCTCGAGCAACCACTTCTTCGGCGCCGTGCTGCTTGTCGGGTCGGGCGAGGAGGCGCGGCGCTTCCTGTACCGGTTCGAACTGTGCGGAGCCGAACACCGGCTCTCGTGGTCAGCCAGGACCCGGAACCTGCACTCGCAGGCCGACACCGACCGGAGCGGAGACGGCCTGGTGTTGGACATGAGCACGGCCGAGCGCCTCTGCAATGGCGCCGACCTCATCATGGACGTCACCGTCAGCGTCGCCCCGTCCTTGAGTGGTGATAACGTGCTGTAAGAAGGTCGGAGCTATGCGTCCGCCAGCGAAAGTATTCGCGAGGCAAAATTGACGGGAGGTTGATAGTCGTAATTATTGGTTGAAATGTATTTTAGTATATGTATATCTGTGTCGCTGTACTTAAATCTAGCTATTCATTGTGGGGCAGAGGTGTAGCCAAAGGTGGCACTTGGAGAACGTGCCTCCCCTGCCCAGTGTCGTTCTCCTGCCGAGGGATGCATATCACAAGACGATCATTTGGGCATTTGGGCGAAGTCGATCGCTACATATTTCCGAACTAAAAGTAACACAAACGCGCAAGACGCCCCACACAGAACCACAATAACCACAATAACCTCGACAAATCAAGATCTTTAAAACACTGCAGCCCTTTGCAAATTTATTGCAGAAATTGAGAATATTTCTTGTTATAAAAACAAATAGTTCTCGACGATAACGTAAAAGACCACAACCAAAATGGTAGTATTTTCATAACAGTGCTTCTATGAAATTTGACTGAGCCAATCCATGAACAGAACCACGTAAATTGTTCCAGCTTTCAACAACCCTTGGGGGACAAAACTGCAGTCAAGAACATGTGTGTGTAAAGAAAGGCTGAGATAACGCCTAGTTGAAAGAGGGTTTACACGCGATATATAATCATCCCAATATAGACAAGATGAATTAATTATTATTTCAATAGTATTTATTACAAACAATATTTTGTTGCGTTGCTCTAAAGAACAAGGCTTCGTGCCATAGTGATACATGACTTGGCATGACTTGGTGTTATTGGGTTCATTTGTGAGGCCCACGGGCTGCTTTTTGCTCTCACTTAGTAGAGTACCAAGTACTATAAATTAAAAAAAAACTGTTCTATCCGCATTATGGTCCTTAATTCGCAACAACTGTACGGACGTATTGTACGGGACGTAACTATTGTACAACGAGCAAGTTATTAGAAAGAGAACCAATTAAGACGCAGATGATGTCGATAACAACCTAATTATATAAGGAAGACAAAAAGCCGCACCATATCTACGGAGTGACTAATAATGAGTGGGGTGAAGCATCCGTCTGTCTGTCCATGCTTCCATCCGTCCGTCCATCCGCCCGTCCATGCGTCGTAGACAGACAGACGGATCCTGGACGTACTCATGGATAAATGGTCTGATGAAAGCATGGATGGGGGAACGGACGCACGGATGGACGGATGAATGGATGGAAGCATGGATGGACGATTGCACGGACGAACGGGTGGGAGGAAGCATTAACAGACTGACGGAAAGACGGACGGATGGACGGAAGCACGGAGGAATACATGGACGGACGGACCAAAGCGCGGTTGGACACACAGGTGGACGAACGGAGACAGACATAAACGTATTGACCAACATAAGCACGGAAGCATGAACGGAAGCAAGGACGGCGGACAGACGCACGGATGGACTCACGAAAGCACAAACAGACGGACGAACGTATTGACGGACGGGCGATCGGACAGACGCACGGATGGATGGATGGACGCTTCGCCAACTCATCATCATTCGCTCCATGGATCTGCTTCGAAAATCACTAACGTTATCTAGTTACATTATTACCAAGGACATATACACACAACTTCATCTATTGACAAACTCATAAACTAGAGGTGGCAACATACTACTACTACTACTACTTCTACTACTACTACTACAACTACTACTACAACTACTACTACTACTACTACTACTACTACTACTACTACTACTACTACTACTACTACTACAGAGGTGCGAATGACCCACGGTACGGAGCACCTACTTCTTTCTACGTGACCCTCGGCCTACGGTTTCCTCGTAAAATAAATGGGCAGGAATAGGCGATACTAAAAAAAAAAAGGCCTCCACCGTATTTCATTGTCTAAGTACGGATAATGGCGCAGAGAAGATACTAAATGTTGTGAAGGCGCATATAATAATGACTACAACACTAAAAATGTACCAGAATACTCGAAAAGTAGTTTCCATATTTATTCCAATGCTGTGGGTTCGTACCATGAAATTGCGACTGCTTAGTCGTTGCGAAGCAGTGCGCAATTACCACCTTGCGACATCCAAGGGATGTTACGAAGACCAAATAACCGAAGTAGTGATAAGATCATGGGGGCTGGATTTTTTTACACGCGGAGCGCACTAATTGCACATGTCGATGCGGACGCACGGGTGACAACCACCAGGTTTTCTTCTGTAGAAACCGGCGATGCACGTGCATATGACGCCTGAGCGAGGACGGCATTGTGACGGCCTCTGTTGATCGGCGTTCATGCCATCACTGCCGCAGTAAGCTTCGTAGGTATTGTGTTTGCCACTACACCTTGCTTCCTGGTATGGCCCACAACCGTAAGCGTGTGCTGCACAAAAAGAAAAAAAAAGAAATACGGGGAAGTTAACGAGAATATTCAGGCTTCGGTATCTTGAACAGTGAGGCAAATATGATTAATGGTTTGTACTTCTCAAAATAAAGAGCGTGTTGTTTTAAAGAAACCTACGTTTAATATTGCGCAAAGTTGGCCAATATTGGTTTAATATTGGCCAATGGTCTAAAGGGGTGGGGTCGTGGCTTACCACGATAACACCTATGGTGCACCAAAGGGTTCGTGCAGTTGGACGAGTTGGACCTAACTAAAAAAAAAGCATCCCTCGTACTCACTCAGTAAAAAAACACTAAAATATCCTTGCATCTTGACTAAGACTATCACAGCTGAAGTAACAAAGTAATATAGCTACGTTTTTGACAATTTCGAAATTATTGTGACTTCCTGAATTGTACGTGTCTAACCTGTTAACATAATATCACGTAAAAATGCACATGGGCAATATGTTACTTATAGAGCCTTCGCTTAAAAACTTTGTGTAGGCGCGCAGTGCTTATTAAACGGGTAAAGACACTGGGCTGCAGTGATCCCTTGAAGACCTAGGGAATGGATAATAATAATACCACCTGTTGTTTTACATTCCGAAAAAACCATGATATGGTGGTCCCTTGAAGATGTCGGTAATTGATAATAGTAACACTATCTGTTGTTTTACGTCCCGAAAACGCCGATATGGTGGTCTCTTGAAGATGTCCGTAATTGATAATAATATTAATATATGTTGTTTTATGTCCCAAAACCACGATATGAATATGAGAGACGTGCACTGGTTATTAAATTGAAATTTATATTGCATGACTTATGTTGGCACTACAGTAATGGTTGTTCAAGCAATGTACAGTACCACCCATTTTAAAGGGAACATTCTGATGAGAACCTATCATATTGTGGGTCTCATGACTGCAAGTAAACGTATGAAAATCTTTCACGCTCGGCACCAGCTTACAACAGTCAGCCAGGAGTAGTCGTATTGAAATCTAAGCCCCCATCCTTTTGCCACAGAGTGAAATCCAGACATGCTGCGCACGAAAGTGTTCCCTTTAACTGTGAACCCGTCTTTAAACACGCTGTTTTTGCCCTGTTAAGTAAGTATCTGAACTAAGTGGGCTACTTACGCCACGCGGACGTCGTTTCAAATATAACGAAGGCAACCGCAGCGAACAGCAGTACTATCTGCTCTTTATGGGCGCGACGTGACATGTGTGAACTTCGCTAGCGATAAACATCGTTGCAACATAACAATAAGTGATGATTGCAACAATAAGTCATTTTACAATTCCAAAATCACTGCTCTTGCAGCTTGAAGATCGCTTTGTAAGCGAAGTATTGTGCAAACAAAAAGTGGCTTTTTCCGAGAGACAAAGATCCGCCTTTGTTCACTCTCTCTCTATATATATCCTCTCTCTTTCTCTCTCCATGTAGTCTACCGTGCGTTGTCACATGGCAGACTGCATGGAGGAAGGTGGGCGATTGCACACCTTTACTTACCTTACTTTAAAACATTGCACAAATTTTTACGAGTTCGCATGCATTGGCTGGGTTCGCACTCACCCGTATTTATCACACAGAAAGAAAGTTTCTGTGTGACAATCTTGTTGTGCAGACTGCCGAAAAGAAAATGATGGAGTTCATCTACGGAAACGTTTTGTACCATGCCACGAACACGGACCCTCTTCTCCACAACGTTGTCAGAATATTTCAAGGCTGCAGCGATAAGAGTTTTCTTCTGAGAAATTCAGCCATGACATTGCAAGCAGCTCTGGACGACGATGTTCGCCTTACGGACTGGCCTTACGACGAAAAACCATTGGATTTGGATGTTCCCGAAGCGATCGCATTTGCCACCCGCAAGATGGACGTCAAGCCGTTCTTTGTTCCTTCTCTCGAGATCGACTCTACCGCCACATCAAGATGGTGTTTGTGTTTCGACAACCCTGGGCGGTGATCACGGAAGACGCTTACTTCGCGGGTGACGTGGTATCGACATAGTATAAGTTGTTCATGCAGGCTATGTCGCTTGTGAACAGCGACAAAAGTATACAGGCGCTTGCCGAACCTGTCCTCTGATGGTTGAAAAAACCACCGGCTTACCGACTACACCAGAGGCTCACACACACACACACACACACGCACACACACACACACACACACACACACACACACACACACACACACATCCAGCGAGTGTATTCTGTGAATCCAGTGATGAATAGAAATTGGCTTGAGCGGACAAACGTGCGAAAACCTTTATTGCTCCTACGTTTCGGCCGGGGCCCGGCCTTCGTCAGGGAAGGCCGGACTGACGAAGGCCGGGGTCGGGCCTGACGAAGCCCTGACGAGGCCGGACCCCGGCCGAAACGTAGGAGCAATAAAGGTTTTCGCACGTTTGTCCGCTCAAGCCAATTTATATATATATATATATATATATATATATATATATATATATATATATATATATATATATATATATATATATATATATATATATATATGTGTGTGTGTGTGTGTGTGTGTGTGTGTGTGTGTGTGTGTGTGTGTGTATGTATTATGACGACTCAGTTGTAACGAGGTTTATTGGTTGTGAACTCGGGAACGAACAAGCGCAACGGACCCGAAAAAGAAGCGCACGTTCCAAGAAGATGATGATTGTCAGACAGAACATATGATGATGAGTGACTGCTGTTCAGATGAGGATGAAGCGCACAATAAATGATTACGCTGATCCCCCCCCCCCCCCCGTGGAAGCGGCCAGCCTGGCCGCTGCGGGCAGGTAGTCAAGGTGACGAGGATCGTCGTGTGAAAAGCTTCATGCGGGAAACGTGTACAATTTCGGTGCTGCGGTAACGGCAGTCAGTTGGCACGACAAGAGGCATCACACGATAGTTGACAGGTGAAGTCTGCTCTAAAACAACATATGGGCCATTGAATCGAGGCTGGAACTTGTCGCAGAGACCAGGTGTGCGAATTGGTGTCAATAGCAGCACCTCGTCACCCGGTCGGAATGATACCACACGATGAGAGGTGTCGTAGACGGCCTTCCTTGCTTGTTGCGTAGCTTCCGTGTTCATACGAGCGCGCTGGTGGCATTGGGCAAGGCGAGAAATATATTCTTCGCAAGAAGATGGTGATGGAGGGCCATTGCTGGTGAAGAAGGAAACATCGCTAAAGAAAGTTGGTGAACGTCCGTAAACGAGATAAAACGGTGAGGCGCCGGTTGTGCGCTGAACAGCGGTGTTGTAGGTGAAAGTGAGGAACGGTAGAAGTTTATCCCAGTTTCTGTGATCCGGTTGAATTTATACGGTGATCATGTCGGCAAGGGTTCGATGAAATCTCTCGGTCAGACCGTTTGTTTGAGGATGGTAGCTAGACGCCATCTTGTGTGTGGTATAAGAAACGCGAAGAACTTCACCTAAAAGCTGTGATAAGAACACCTTTCCACGGTTACTTAGAAGTACACGAGAAGCACCATGACTTAGTATTATGGTCTGAAGGACGAAGTCAGCAACTTGCGATGCTGAACCAGTAGCTACTGAAGTTGTCTCGGCGTAGTGTGTCATATGGTCTACAGCGGTGACTATCCATCTATTTCCAGCACCAGTAACAGTAATGGGCCCATAAAGATCGACACCGACGACCTCGAAAGGTGTTGTAGGGCACGTCATATGCTGTAACTGACCAGCCGGGGGAGCTGTGGGAAGTTTGCGAAGTTGGCATGGAGAGCAGGAACCCACGTACTTTGCTTCGCTGGTAGAAATCCCAGGCCTATAAAAGCGGCTTCGAATGCGGTTGTAGGTTTTGTGAGAGCATAGGTGGCCAGCAGTCAAATCGCCATGAATGGCGTTAAGTACATGATGTTGAAGAGCGCATGGCAGAACAGGTACCCAGCGTTGGCCGTCAGGATGATATATGTGACGATACAGCACACCGTCCTGAAACTTGAAGTGCTCGAGTTGTCGACGAAGGCGTGCATTGGGTGGACGCGTAGCTCCTGAGAGGTGGTCTAAAATACGCCGACAATACGGGTCAGCCTGCTGGCGAGAACTGAAGGGTGGTTGATCGTCGATTGGCGGTTGGTACAGCGAGGCGAGCAAGGCAACAGAAGTGGGATTCACGTCCGCACTGGTGTCGTCGGACGTGGCAACTGGAGTGTCGAATGACGCTGTAGGTATTGGGCAACGAGAAAGAGCGTCGGCGTCTTGATGTTTTTTGCCTGATTTATAAATAATCTCAAACTGATACTCCTGTTGGCGTAAAATTCAACGACCCAAGCGTCCGGACAAGTTCTTCATTGTAGAAAGCCAGCATAAGGTGTGGTGGTTCGTTACGATGGTGAATTGACGGCCGTACAGATAAGGATGGAACTTTTGTATGGACCAAACCACAGCGAGGCACTCCTGCTCAGGAATGGTATAGTTTTTTTCGGTAGAAGTAAGTACTCGGCTAGCATATGCGATGACCCTTTCCCGTCCAGAGTTATCGCGTTGGAGGAGAACAGCACCTATACCGCAACCGCTGGCGTCGGTATGCAGGAGTGTTGGGGCGGTGTCATCAAAATGGCAGAGTACAGGCTCTGACGTCAAAGCTTTCTTCAATAGGTGAAACGCCGACTGACATTCCTCGGGCCACACAAAGGGTGCATTAGATGCAAGTAGTTTGTGAAGTGCCGCAGCTATTGAAGCGAAGTTTCGTATGAAGCGACGAAAATATGATGCGAGGCCAAGAAAACTTCGCAAATCCTTAAGTCTTGTGGGGAATGGAAATCGAAGGACGGCAGCGATCTTTTCGGGGTCAGGGCGAATACCGTCCTTGCTGACGACATGACCGAGAACCTTGATGGATTTGGTGGCGAAACGGCACTTCTTAGTGTTGAGCTGCAGACCCGAACCGGTGAGGCATGTTAGGACGTCATCGAAGCGCCTCAGATGCTGAGAAAACGTTGATGAAAAGATGATAATGTCATCAAGGTAGCAGAGACACGTCTTTCATTTCAGACCACGCAGGACGGTGTCGATCATGCGTTCAAACGTCGCGGGCGCATTGCAAAGCCCGAAAGGCATCACGTTAAATTCGTATAGGCCATCGGGGGTTGCAAATGCCGTTTTTTTCTTTTTCGTCATCGTGCATGGGAATTTGCCAATATCCCGAACGCAAATCAAGACTTGATAAGTATTCGGCGCCTTGCAGTGAATCAAGGGCGTCGTCGATGCGTGGCATGGGGTATACGTCCTGGCGTGTGATGTTGTTAAGTGCCCGGTAATCAACGCAAAAGCACATGGGGCCATCTTTTTTTCGCACCAAAACAACAGGGGATGACCAAGGGCTAGTTGATGGACGAATTATTTCTTGTTGGAGCATGTCCACGACGTTTTCCTCGATGATTTTTCGCTCAGCGAGAGACACGCGGTACGGGCGGCGATGTACAATAGATGTTTCCTCCGTCTGAATGTGATGCGCTGCAGTGGTAGTTCGGCCCAACGTTGAGGAGCAGGTGTCGAAAGAATCGGCGTGTTTCGTTAATAACGCAAGCAACTTCTGCGCCTGGATAGCTGTTAAGTCATCACTGATAAGAGCTGTGAAGGGAGAGGATGAGCCAGGCTTACTCAAAGAACGGTCGTTGGTAGAGGCAGGTTTAAGTGGCGTGACGCTGACAGGCTCAGCACCCACGACACAGGCTACTGCAGTGCCCTTTGGCAGGAGAACTTTTTCTGGCGTTTCATTCGTAGCAATGACGAGCGCGGAGCTATGGTGAAAGCGTACGACACCTGATGCAAGGGCCACGCCTTTTGCGACGCAAGTCGACGAAGGGGACACCAAGACGTCACTGTGGTCGATGTCCTTAAAGATCAGGGTCACAATTCGTTCTTGATGTGGCGGTAGTTCGAGATCTTCGCGAGCGAACAGGCATAGTGGCTTGTAGACGCCTTCGTCGAACATGGAGTCCGTATTAGTTAGGTGCAGAATCCGTTCACGACAACATATAGCGGCTGAAGAAGAAGATAGGAAGTCCCACCCTAGAATTAGCTGGTGAGAGCACCGGGTAAGCACAGTGAACTCGAAGTAATGCAAAATGTCATCAATAAACACACGAGCAGTACAAAGAGCAAAAGGGTGGATAGTGTTATCCTGGGCTTCGACTAGAGTGGGTCCATTATAAGGTGTCATTACTTTTTTCAGGCGTTTGCACAAATCATACCTAATCACAGAAACTGTCGCACCGGTGTCCACCAAAGTGTCCACGAGAACTCCTTCCACCGTAACAGAAACCATGTTGAACGGGCGTGCTGGAGGAATACGAGTCCTACTGTTACATGCAGTTTCTCCTCCGAAAACTGCATCATTTAGTTTTCCGACCGGTTGTCAGTTGTAAACGAGGCTGGCCGAAGAGTAGAGGAGGAGCGACGGAAGGGCGAAGGTGATCGGCGTCGGCTTGAACGGTAAGTGTTCCGCGTCTCAGTCGACGCGGGCGGAGATGGAGACCGCTGCTGTCCAGATGAATAACACCGAGCGTAAGAATCCCCACTGTAAAAGTCCCGTTCGTGCATGACGTACCCGCGACGCTCGTCCTGCTGGCGCTTGCGGAAGAAGCGCGATATATGGCCACGATATCCACAGTAAAAGCATGTTGGGCGAGACGGGTGCCAAGGCGGGTAGTAGAGGGCGTTCGGCGCACCGGGAGATAGCGCACTCAAGTGGACAGACGGAGGGTCGGGTGGGATTGGCCGGAAGTGGACCGGTGGTGCAGCAGCAACCGGCGTGAATGATGGCAGCGGCGAAGTAGAGTTTACGTTGCGAGGAGGCGCGGCCGCAACTTGCGCGTACGTTGGAGGGCTAGACGGAGGTGGCTGTACGTAGGCTGCACCGGTGAATGATGTTAGTTCCTCCCTTACGATGTCACGGAGGGTCATGCTTAAAGGCTGTGTGACAGATGGAGAAGGTTTTGAGATGCCCATTGATTGAAGTTCTTCTCGTATGATCTCCCGTATTATGTCACGCAGGTCCCGGTCTGCTGTACGGTGTTCACTATTGCCCGACTGAAGGCGAACAGAATCAAGTTCGTTGAGACGCTGACACGTAGAGACGACGTCAGTGACAGTAGAAGAATTCTGGGCAACAAGGGCATTGTAGGCAATGCTTCCGATGCCCTTCAGGATGTGGCGCAGTTTGTCCGACTCAGACATCAAAGAATTGACGTGCCGGCAAAGCGCAAGGACATCCTCGATGTAAGATGTGTATGACTCACCGGGATGTTGTTGGCGAGTGTCTAGGGCCCTCCTCGCTAGAGCGGATCGAATGGCTGGCGTGCCGAATACTTGGCGAAGCCGCTGCTTGAAGGCAGGCCATTCGGTGAGGTCGATCTCATGGTTCAAGAACCATGTCTTGGCAACGCCCGTGAGATAAAGCGATACTCGGCGGAGCTTGTTACAGTCGTCCCAGTGATTAGTTGCACTTACTCGCTCGTAGTTATCGAGCCAGTCCTCCACATCTTCGCCGCGGAGACCAGCGAAGATCGGAGGGTCACGCTGGTGGTTTACGACGTGAAGATAAGGGGTTTGCGGCGCAGAGACGGGAGCAGAAAGGGCATCCACCCACTCACTCTGAGACATGTGGGCAGACTGAGGGTGCAAGCGGCGGCCTGAACGGAGCTCCAGTGAGTAGGCGTTGTAAGAAGATGTACTGGGAACGTCAATCCACCTCCACCACGTAAGACGACTCGGTTCTAACGAGGTTTATTGGTCGTGAACTCGGGAACGAACAAGCGCAACGGACCCGAAAAAGAAGCGCACGTTCCAAGAAGATGATGATTGTCAGCCAGAACATATGATGATGTTTGACTGCTGTTCAGATGAGGATGAAGCGCATAATAGATGCCTACAATATATATATATATATATATATATATATATATATATATATATATATATATATATATATATATATCACGTGTAAAAGCACGAAGAACAAGCCCTTAAGTATACACTTGTTTCTCTTAAGAGGGTCTCGTACCGGCACCCTTGGTGCCTTTAGGTTGTATACGAGGGAATATTGATCAGATGCCAGCAAGTAATAAATTCACGCGCTACGTGACGCCAAACAGGCTCATAAAGAGTGTGTTACACTCGCAGGCATGGGTTCTAGTGGCGCTTACTGACACTCTCACGTTTAAATTGACATAGATACCCAAAAAAAGTGGCTGGGGGGATAGCTGTCGTGGTAGCTCAGTGGTAGAGTGGTAGGGCATCGAACGCGTTATTCGAAAATCGCAGGTTCGGATACTGCCCAGGGTAAGTTATCTTTTCACCCACTTTTCTTTCTTCTCATTTACATTAGAAATGTCCTACTAATTCCTCCCTATACTTTCCTTGGCATTATTGTCTGTTAGATCTCATTAATATTGTGTAAAAACACGAAAAACGAGCCCTTATAAGTATACACTTGTTTCTGCTATATATATATATATATATATATATATATATATATATATATATATATATATATATATATATATATATGATTATATTGCAAGAAAAATTATAAAAGAAAACGTTGATAACATGCTTAAATGGGAAGTCACCGGCACTTGGAAGTCAAAGAGCGCATGGCAGTACAGTAACCCAGCGCTGACAGCGCTGACCGTTAATGTGGTAGATGTGGCGGAAAGGAACCCCATTGTCCAGCTTAAAGTGCAGAAGTTGACGGCGAAGTCGCGCATTTGGTGGATGAGAAACTCCGGAAAGGTGGTTTATCATGCGTCTGCAGTATGAATCGGACCGCTGGCGGGAGATAAATGTTGGCTCGTCATCCGAAAAGGGTTGCCTTATTGATGCGAGCGTATGAACTTTGGTAGATGTGGTGGTTGAGTTCTCACCAACGCTGATATGGGTAGTTGGAAGCGGGCAACGAGATAAAGCGTCGGCGTCTTGATTTTTTTCTACCTGACTTGTAAGTTATGTCAAATTCGTACTCCGGCAAGCGTATACTATCCACCGACCCAAGCACCCGGACAAGTTCTTCAGTGTAGAAAGCCAGCATGAGGCATGGTGGTCCGTAACGATTCTGAAGTCACGGCCGTGAAGACAGGGACGGAACTTATGCACCAACCAAACCACAGCCAAACACTCTTAGTTATCGTGTAGTTCTTTTCGACTGGGGTGAGTACGCGACTGGCATATGCAACAACTTTCTCTAAGGTAGACTCGTCGCCTTGTAGAAAAACTGCTCCTATACCAAGGGCGCTAGCATCGGTATTTAGGATAGTTGGTGCGGCTTCGTCAAAGTGGCAGAGCCGAGGTTCAGACGTGAGGGCCCGCATCAACAGGTTGAATGCCGTTTGACATTCTTGAGACCACGGAAAGGGGACGTTGGAAGCAAGTAGCTGGTTTACTTGAACAGCAATGAAAACGAAGTTCTGGATAAACCGGCGAAACATGGAAGTAGAGGCCAAGGAAACTGCGAAGCTCCTTTGGTTTTTAGGGACGTGGAAAGTGAAGGACTGTAGAAATCTTGTCAGGGTCGGGTTGGATGCCATCTTTGCTAACGACGTGTCCTGAGACCTTGATAGATTTGCCAGCGAGAGAGCATTTCTTAGTTTTTATTTGAAGCCCGGCGCCAGCAAGGTACGCCAGAACTTGATGCAATTGTTCTAGGTGCTTAGGAAACGTTGACGAAAAGATAATGGTGTCCAGGTGGCAAAGAAAACTTTTTTTCATTTCAGGCCGCACAGCACGGTATCTATCATGCGCTCAAAAGTCGCGGGTGCGTTGCACAATCCGAAAGGCATCACGTTGAATTCATATAGCCCGTCGGGGGTTACGAACGCCGTTTTTTCCTTATCGCCTTCATGCATAGGAATCTGCCAGTACCCAGAACGCAAGTGGATGCTTGAAAAGAATTCCGCGCCTTGTAGGGGATCAAGGGCGTTGTCAATGCATGGCATAGGGTACACGTCCTTCCGTGTGAACTTATTGAGCGCCCGCTAGTCCACGCAAAGACGCACAGAGTCGTCTTTTTTACAGACCAAAACAATAGGAGACGACCAAGGGCTTGATGAGGCATGGATGACTTCCCGTTTAAGCATGTCAGCAACGTTTTCTTCTATAATTTTTCTTTCAGCTGTTGACACGCGGTAGGGTCGGCGGTGTACGATAGATGTCCCAACTGTTTGAATTCCATGTGCTGTAGTATTAGTGCGGCCCAGCTTAGACGAGCAAATATCGAAAGAATTTGTGTGTTTCTGCAACAATGGGAGAAGCTGCTGCCTCTGTGAATGTGTCAAGTCGCTGCTTATAGCAGTGGTAAAGGCGGAGGAAGAAACATCCTCACCGAGGGAATGGTCTTTGGATGCGATGGCCTGAAGTGGCATGAGAAATACAAGCTCGAAGTTGGCAACACGTGCCACAGTAGTGCGCTGTGGCAGTAAGGTCTTCACTGGTGTACAGAGTACAGCGATGACAAGTGCAGAGCCCTTGCAAAAACGAATGACACCGGACGGAAGAAGTAAGCCTTTACGAACACAAAGTGGTGATGGTGAGACCAATACATCACCGCGATAGACGTCGTTAGACATTATTCTGACAATTTGCTCTTGTAGTGGGGGCAGTTGGATGTCTTTCGCAGCTACGAGACGAAGAGGCTGATTGTCGTCGTCAAGCATGTAGTCGGTGTCAGTGAGGTGAACGACGTGTTGTCCACAACAATTTGCCACGGAAGCAGATGATAGAAAATCCCACCCTAAAATTAGTTGGTCAGAGCAGCGGGACAGGACAGCAAACTGGACATGATGGCGGATGCCGTCGATGAAAACACGCGCAGTACAAAACGCGGAAGGGCGAATGACGTTCCCCTGGGCAGCAACTAACGTGGGACCACCGTGAGGCGTCATTACTTTCCTTAAATGTTCACACAAATCAGCACGTATCACAGACAATGTTCGCACCTCTTCCACTTCCACAGAAACCATGTTACACGGGCCTGATGGAGGAATTCCAGTTCTTCCGAATGCAGTTTTTCCCCCACAAACTGCATCATTTAGCTTTCCGAATGAATATCAGAGGAGAATGAGGCGGGCCGAAGTAGAGAAGTGGAACGGCGTAAGGGCGAAGGTGAGCGGCGTCTCTTGTTTCGGCTTTCCGCGGTGCAGTCGATGCCGGAGGAGATGGAGACCAGTGCGGGGAGACGAATACGGGGGAGACGAATGAAAGGCGTGGAGTGGTGGCCGCCAATGTGCGGTTGGAGATGAACGGAGTACAGCGCATCAAGACGCTAGTATGTCGTCACTACATCAGCGATGGTAGCTAGGTTTTGCGCTGCGAGAGAATTGAAGGCAACGGGCCCAATATATGGCCTTCAATATATGGCGCACTTTGTCCGATTCCGGCATGGATTGATTGACACGCCGGCACAGCGTGAGGCCATCCTCGATATATGAAGTGTACGATTGGCCGGGATGTTGTCGACGAGTGTCGAGTGTCCTCTTCGCGACCGTGGATCGAATGTCCGGTGTCTCAAAAACGTGTCGAAGCTGCTGCTGGAAGGTAGCCCAGTCGCGTAAGTCAACAACCTGGTTAAAATACCATGTCTTCGCGACTGCGGTCAGATAAAATTGGACGTAACACAGTTTGGCGGCCTCGTCCCACCTATTAGCGGCACTTACGCTTACGTAGTCATCGAGCCAGTCTTCTGCGTCTTTTCCACGAAGACCAGCGAAGAGCGGGGGTTACCGCTTATGTCCATGTATGTAAGTAGACGGGCAGCTTGCGGCGGTGCGTGGTGTATGATATCAGCGCTGGCAGGCTCGGTCTGGGACATGCTGCCTGACAGTGGGCGCAAGCAGCGGCCTGAACGAAGCTACAGTGGGTAGAACGGGCTGCGGGAGGCCAGAGGGCTGAAAATCCACCTCCACCACATATGAAGTCTTGGTAGTCTTGGTTGCGTCAGCGTTTATTCGAGGAAAGACCTCGCAAAACGTACGGGCAGAGCCAGTACGCAGACGATGACGGTGATGGCGCAGAGTGGCAATGAGGGCAAAGAGACAAGCGTATTATGGCGATTGTGATCATGCAGAGATGAGAACAGTGTAACAAACGCCCAATATATATATATATACATACATATATATATATATATATATATATATATATATATATATATATATATATATATATTAGGGAAAGAAGTGTATACCTAAGGCTTGTTTTCTCGTATTTTGACACAATAATAATGTAATCTAACTGACAATAATGCCAAGGAAAGTATAAGGGACATTATTAAACTAAACTATATTATTGGAAATGTGAAGAAAGCAATGTGGGAGAAAAGATAACTTCCCGTGGGCAGGAGCCGATATATATCGGTGCTCAAGTGAAGTGGACGAGCAAACGAAGACGTCACAGCTTTGCCGCAAAGGCGAAGCAATGAATGGGATAGAAAGAAATCGTAAGATCACGCGAAGAAGGGCAAGCAGATCGTAACGTGCTTCGTGTTTCTCACGCACAAATAACAGACGAAACGTATTCACAGGCATAGATGAACGCGAATATGGTTCTCAGTTTTCAGTTACTTCGCTGTGTCTGAAACGCGTGCTCTTTTCGCAAACTTAGGCTGTGCAACAATTGCAGGGACCTTTGTGAGCCCGGTGACTGCAACAGAATTGTTGCGGTGAATGCCATAGGTCAGCCAAGACGTACAATCCTTCCCACCGCGAGATATGGGCAAGGGAGAAAGCGTCCACAGCTGCCCGCTCACCGCGGGGCAAAGTACAGGTGAGAGATGAGAGTGCGTACCGCCGCGTCGTGACAATGGCGACGCGCGCTCATTGCGCCATCTTCCTGGAAATGCTGCAAACACGATAGTCTTTTCCCCAACCCCCCGTGATGCCCTTTGCGAGCGCCAAGTGGTAGATATAAGTAGCTTGCCGTTTGAACGTGGAAGAACGTGCACCTCCGTGGCTCAGTGGTTAACGCCTCACATTCACGATTCTAAAGTCGCACGATAGATTCCCCGTGCCGAAGGCTTTTTCTCGATTTCTTCTTTCTTGCTCTTCATATATTTAGATACGTATACATATAGGCTGAGTAACCAGGACGTCGACGCTGGCGGAAAAATACAACCCAGATTGTTCATATATTTGCTGTCGCAATAAAACGATGTTTTATTGCCTACGTTATGGCTGGGGACCGGCCTTCGTCAGGGCATACACGTACATGACTGTAATGCGTGTCTTAAATAAGGACGTGATAAAGGACTTGCGCATCATTTATAATTGTGATAGCATAGATAGCAGATTAGCAGTGCACACTGAAAATGTCACAAGTTGAGTAAAAGCGAACATAAAATAGAGATAGTATGTAGCTTCTTTGAAGTACCCCAAAACATACAATGAATAAATGATTTATACAATGTAGATAAGTCGCATTTGTTTGCAATGAAATGTACAATACCTAAATATCAGTGTTTACGTCACAGTAAGCAGCAAGTATACAGGCGCTTTATGGTCAGCTAACTGATTGGGGTGATGTCACTAGAGCTTCTCTCGAAGAAGCAAACAAACCGAAATGCGGTTCACGATGAATTGACTTATCTGTTTTACTGCGGCGCTGTCAAAGTTTTGTGTAGACAAGCCGTCAAGTGCTCCTTTCCTACGCACATTATACCGTAAAAGTGAGAATGTGGTCGTCACGGCGAGGAACTTCCAGCGTGTCAAAGCATTCCGCTAGGTGGCACGACAGTTGTACCAGGGACGCAAATTCGTCGTGATGCTCAAGTAAAGAAGCTGGGCCTCAAGAAACCGCTTCGTTGGAGTCGGGCTGCTCGTGGGGTCAAGCGAGGAGGCGCTACGCTTCCTGTACCAGCTCTAACTGTGTGCTACAAAAAACAGGTTCTCCGGGGAGGCCAGGAGCCTGCGGGCTCTCGCAGGCCGAAACCGACCACAGTGAGGGCGGCCTGGTTTTCGACGTCAGCTCGGCCCAGCATCTATGCAATAGCAGTGAAGTCGTCATGGACACCATCATCATTGTCGCCTGCGGCCAGTGTTTCCACTTCCACCTTTAATAAGTGAATATTGCTCCTCTCTCTTTTTTTTTTGCCGAGACGCTTGTAGAGTTTACTTATTTTCATTTTCCAGCAAGCACAGTGGTTTAATTGGTGATCACGTTTACCAATAGCGTGTTTCTCCATGACAGTGAGTAGATGAGTCTGAAAGAAACGGTGGAGGAATCAACAATCGACGTTTACCATGCAATGACAAACTTACATTCAACCATATAATAACTATGCTGGAGACAATGTTGATAAGGATTTACGTGCTGTTTATCGTAGACGCGAGTATCAGCGCCGCATAGAATTATCAGAGCTTTCTTAAACTGTCCTTCGTATAAGAATCAGAACTTACCAGAACTGCGGATTGGACTAGATGGGTGGGATCAACTGTGGGCGTTCTCTTTTCCGTCTGCGTTTGTGGCGCTACGCCCACAATGAATGAGAGGGGATTATATTAAAAGTTTTGCAATGTAATTGGGAATAAAAAAAATGCACAGCTTAGCCGCAAAGGCGAAGCAATGAACGCGATGGCAACAAGTTAGAATGTAACGCGCAGAATGGCAAACAGATTGAAACGTGGCCCGCCTTTATCGTGCACAAATGACGCACGGAACGTACTCACGGGTACAGATGAACGCGAATAAGTGTCTCAGTTGTTACTTCGCTGTGTCTGAAAAGTGCGCCTTTTTGGCAAACGGAGACTTTGCGACGATTGCAGGGACCTTTGTGCGGCCGGTAACTACAACAGAATCGTTGCGGTGAAAGGCCAAGGCCAGCCAAGACGTACGATTGTCCCCACCGCGAGATAAGCGCACGTGTGAGCGTCCACCCTCTGCACTCACCGCGGGGCAAAGTACGCGTGGTGAATGAGAGCGCGCGCCGCCGCGTCGTGACGATGTGGCCACGCGCGCTCAATGCGCCATGTTGTGGTAATGCTGAAAACACGATAATTTTCCTCGAGATGCCCGTCACCAGCGGTAAGTGGTAGATGTAAATAGCTCGCTGTTTGAACGTGGAAGGAGGTGCTTCTTCGTGGCTCAGTGACGTACGCCTCGCACTCACAATTCAGAGGTTCCACGTTTGATTCTGTGTGCCGGAGTGTGTTTCTGCGTATTTTTTTTTCTTTCTTGCGTTTTCGTCCATATAGATACGTATACATATACGGTGAGTGACGGTGACGCCGATGTGGACACCGGCGGCAAAATTCAGCCAATAGTGTCCCTATAATGGCTATTGCAATAAATGGGGACAAAACGATAACTTGCTGTGGGCAGGGAGTGAACCTGCGAACTTCAATTAACGCGTCCAATGAGTTTACCGACTGAGCTTCCACGGCAGCTGTCCCCCTGTGTACTTTAAGGGGTACATATGTTCATTTAAACATGGCATTTGAGCATCAGTCAGTGCCGTCAGAAGCCATGACGGTGAGTGTGGAAACACTCCTCGTTCGCTCCCTGCCCACGGAAACCTAGGCTTCTTCGCTTGGTCCACTGGCCCGCTGAGCCACCTAACTATATACAAAAAGTGAATGTAAAATCAATATGCCAGTTGAAAAATGAGGCCTAGAAGTATCCGGCTATGAACTACCACTAGTGCCCGCCATTTTTCTGTGGCTTGAGGATACGTCCAATACAACATGAGTGTAGCAGTCATCTTATTTCAAAGTTTGAGCAGTTGCATATCGTTCACTTTTAATGCCAATCTGAAGGAAACGGAAATAGCTCAATTGCACGCACAGCGGATCACGGAACCAAATCGTTCCATGGAATGGAGATGATTGCACATCAAGCTGCTTGTTAAGGGATTGCTCGCGGGTGCACCAGTGTTTCCTGACTGTCATAATCATAATAATACTGATAATGGGTGTTGAACGTCGAAAAATGACGATATGATTACGACGGAGGCTGTAGTGGAGAGATTAAAGAATTTCGATCACCTGTTGTTCGTTAACGTGCACCTGAATCCAAGTACACGGCCCTCAAATATTCTCGCCTCCATCGAAAATGCACGCGCCTTACAAGTGGGATTCGATCCCACGACCGTCGTGTTTCCCGACTACCAGGAATCTCGCATGTGCTTATAAACGTATTCAATCGTAAATTATGTGCTCGGCCAAGTATGCGTATGTCTCGCTCGCCAGCTCGTCTGTGAACGGAACAGAATTGACCCACATAACATAATTCAGTATAAAAAATATGGCGTCATGGCTCTTTCAAGCGATAAAAATGTCTGGGGCTCAAACCTCACGACAACTCGCCAACTTTTATTAGAGAACGCTAAGATATTCACCCAGCTCGAGTAGCCAATATAGAATGTCCACAACCAGGAATCGTGTAGGCTTTTTAGGCTCATGTATAGGCCTGAGCTGGTCAGATGTCGATCGAATGAAGGGTAAACCAAGGCGGAGTGCTTTTTTCCTCACGCCCTGCCGCGATGGTCTAGTGGCTAAGGTACTCGCCTGCTGACCCGCAGATCGCGGGATCGAATCCCGGCTACGACAGCTGCATTTCTAATGTAGGCGAAAATGCTGTAGGCCCGTGTGCTCAAATTCAGATGTACATTAAATAACCCCAAGTGGTCTAAATTTCCGGAGCCCTCCACTACGGCGTCTCTCATAATCGTATGGCGGTTTTGGGGCGTTAAACACCACATATCAATCAATCAATGCTTTTCTCCTCACATGATAAGTGTCATTCAAAAGAATGGCACTTATCATATGATGGTTTTGGGATGTTAAACTCCACTAATCATTCAAATCAAATCATGATAGACACTTCGCTTTCAACAGAATGTAAGCACATTGAAGTATACGTAGCTGTCTAAAATGACAAATATATTGTAACCTTTGCACTTCCGTGGTCTTATAAGGTATAAGCGAACCTAAAAAGCTGTGCTAGCTTAAAGCTTGTGACATTTGTTATATGTTTTCCGTAAATTCAAACTCTGTGAAGCCTCATGCGTGTACGGGCTGAAATATGCTGTGCGTTTAATTCTTTTCGCTAAATGTCGGCGTGAACAGTGAATCAAGTAACACATCGCTGGCATTTTGCCGTTTTCAAAGATATAAAAAAGTGTGGATAGAAGAATAGCAGGAGATGTATCGGGAAAATGACAAAGCTTTTCCCTTCCTTTCTTTTTTGCCTTTCCTTCTTTCTTTCTTTCCTTCTTTCTTTCTTTCGCCCCGTGCAATGCTCTCTTCTAACTGCTCCTTCGTGCCGAGAAATGGACCTTCATCAGTGTTTTGGGAGGCGCATCACTTGGGTGGATAATGGCAACAACAATAGTCATCCATTCATGTCCATGCAACAATAAAATGTGACAAGTTACCTCGATAAAAAAATCAGATCTGCTGATCACCGAGGAGCCTACGATTGAGAAATCATCAATACTTGAGAAAAAACCTGCCCAAGTTTACGCAATTAACCAGCACACGTTTGTAGGCCACGCCCTACCCACAGAGCAAGAATTATTTTTATGCGGTGTTCCCTGAGTCGACTTTGTGTTTTTTGTACTACTTGTAACTCATTTATCACTTACAAGAGACAGCTTTATACTCCTTATAGTAGATTACCGTGTACTCCAAATTGTTAACAAAATAACAAACACACACGTGCATTGTTAACACATGTACATGTAACACATGTACATTAACACATTAACGTTAACAAATGTACATGTTAACAAATTAGCAGAGAGAAATGAGAAAAAAAGGAAGGCAGGGAGGTCAACCAGATGCTAGTATCCGGTATGCTACCCTACACTGGGGTTGGGGAATAGGGGGCTGAAAGAGAAAGGGAGAGTTGAAAAATAAATAACAGAAAAACACCGACACACACGCACACACAAAATCAGTTCCGTCAGAGGAGTTCCGACAGGCCAGTAGTTCGCAAGAAGCTCAGTAGCGCTTGCACGGCTTTCTTCTGTGACGATGAGTCATGACGATGGCGCAGTGTACTTTCTTCTGACAGCGGCTGGCACACATGTGCATTGGCAGCTGATGGCTGCGTGTAGCGCTTTAAGGTGTTCACAATATATTTTGAACACAACCTATAATTATTCGTTTGCTTGGTCCACCGGGACAGCTCTAAGCCGTAGAGAAACATACATAAAGAGCGGACACTTCCGTAGGGCCCTACAGCCCAGCTACTGCGCTGCTTTCAGCGCCACGAGTGGTTGGTCGGACCCGATAATGTCTTCACCATAAATAAATTAGCAATTTTTTTTCCGACGCTGGGATTTGCACCCGTATCCTCATACTCCGAAAACGAGTGTCTTCACCACTAGTCTACTCACCCACGCTTCCGCGAAGGGAATGCATGTACAGCACATCTAAACCACATGAATGTGCCTCATTGTGCAAAACTAATGCAGAAAGACAACACTTTCCAGTCACACGTTACTGTCTTATGTTGTAATGCATTAAATGTCCTCAGCGGGACATGAAGTTAACGCGGATGTAGAAAACTGCACAGGTTAATAAAATTTCTTCTTCACAAAAATTGATGTGAAGTTGCGCAATAGTTGTCCTCCTAAAGAGGCAGCTATATGTATTAAAATGGAAGAAAAAGCGAGCAAGGGTGGGCCATCTATCAGCCAATCATTCTTTCTTGCTGGGTCGAGAATAGGCTAAAGTGGCCACTCTTAATATACTATATTTCTCTATGTCTAAGCTCTCCCATAGTTTTGTACTTCGTATTGTAAATCTTCGAACATTTATTCTACACACACGATCCCTCGAGGATGGTTTCCAGCTCTCCCATAGTATTGTACCAAGTGCCCTAATTCGTTAACTACTCTTTCTAAACACAGGATGCGAAAATCTGTGAGTTGCGAACGTTTCCTGAAGGATAAGTGTGAATGTAAATCAGATTGCGTTTGTGGGCATCTGTGCAGGCGTACACAACGCGGCTTGAAGCAGGACGACTTTTTGCAATGTGAAAGAAGAAACAAATAAAGATGAACAAGAGCAATTGTGTTTTACTGACGTCATAATACAGAAAAGCCTCGTGAATCTATTTGTAGACGCTGCAAACAATTATTCCTGGATATATAGGTGACAGGGCGTGGTAGTACAATCGCTGATTAGCTCTGTTAAATTATACGCTGCTATGTAGGCATCTGCGTATTAGGAAGCTAAAAAAATTGGAAAAACTATTTTCATTCACTTCTATTTCACGTAGGGGCTCACGTAGCAGTTTCCATCGTTGGCGACGGTTTTATGTTTTCGCTTGGTTAACAACGTAAAATTAAAAAGAAGGGTACTTCTTTTTGCACAAGAAACACAAATAAAAAAGATTAAAAATGTGTAATGATCTCTCTCGCAGTGTTCAAATGGTGATAGTGTTCTCAGACATTTTGGTTACACAGATTTATTGTGAAACATACCTTATTTTTTAAATATTACAATACCTATACGACGTTAAAGTACATATAGAAAGGAGTGGCTAGAGAAAATTGCTAATCTAGTAGGCAAAAACTAATTAAGGCAGCTTATCAATATGAATGCCAAGCGTGGTGGAAGTGCGGGGCTGGGATGCATTATTTTGCTTCTTTTCGCTTTTCTTCAACTGTCTTTCAGCATTTTTTTCCTGTTAGCCTTGCCAGTTTTCATGTGTTTGATCTCGCCACTCCGATTGATTGATACGTCCTTTCTATTTTGTTCAGTTCTTTCTCTCTCTTTCTATTGCCAGCGAGGACATACCATGGCACTACCTACGTGATGACGTCACTCATATAGGATGCCAGGTGTTGTTGTCTGCTAGAACACTGCATTTTCTGCGCTTTTGCTGTGAACACCGTGCGGGCTTTCCTTTCTTTTGAGGCTCAGTGTTTAAAGAAGCGCTAAAATCTGATAATACGGGCAAGCAAAATACGAATCGGTGCCCCCGATGGCACTCTCGTGTCTAATTTACATCGTAAAATTGCGACTGAAAATTTTGGCAGAAATGGGTGACGACGCAAGTAAGGCGAGAGCACGCGTCTTATCTGTGACGTCGAAACGATCGCAGCGCTGGCCTCGCTACAGTGGAGGCCCTCGCAGCCAAAATATTGCGTGCTTCTTATTTCGCTTTTAAAGACGATAGTCTTTCTTGGGTACCTTCGAAGGAAAAATTTAGGCCTGTCTGTTTGTCGGTCTGTCTGTCTGCCTGTCTGTCTGTACATTTGTCCGTTTGTCCGCCCTAACGGTTCCTCAAGCGGCACAAAACGGCTAACCCCATCCGCAGAGCTCACCAATATTGCTCAAGGTTTAGCGTTCATCATTGTGTGATTGTCAATTAAAAAAGCAACTATTGCGCATATCTGAGGCGCCATAACAGCATGTGTATGTTTTGTATGTCTGCCTTTATACTAGAAAAGGCACACACAAGTAATTCTAGGGACTGTAGCGTTTAACGCGCTGCGGTGACAGTGCAACGCGATGCTCAAGAAGGTGTTTCCAACGCTTTGCTACGACGGCACGGTGGTGGCACCTGCCCGTCGCTTTGCATTCTACACCTTATCACCTCCGAGACTGGCGCGCATCCTTCTCCGCGGTCGCGCACGCCTTCATTTTCGAAGATAACTGCCAGATGGCGCTCGTGCCTAACGTGCCTAGCTGCGCTTGTTCGCCTCCGTTACACCCCTTCAGAATACCATTCACCGATGTTTTTGCGCTGAACATGAAATAAACGTTTTGTTTACTCTCTCCAGATGCAAGACTATCGTCTTTCGACGACATTTACCGTGTAACGTGTAGATTCGGGCCAATTTTTAAAACGTGGTTCGCGTTGTGTTTTTTTTTTACTGATACTACTAATGGTCTAACTTTACATTATCATCAATGGCGCTCGAAGCGCAAGAGGAAAAAGACGCATTAGAATTATCATCATGCCGCTCAGAAAACAAGAAAAGGAAACTTCTGTTAGGCGATGGCGTCGGCCGAGTATGCTACACCTGGATACGCTGTACGTGGTTAATCTTGCGTTACGCCAAGTGACAACGACAGCAGCACTCCCCTGCCTTACATGCTCCGCACTTAACGAATGCTAGCAAACTTTGAACGTGCGCCAACGGAAAGCGCTCTGGCAAGGGCCGGAACACACGCGCAGATCAAACAAGAGCCGCAGAGATAGACAGGTGAGTAAATAATGATAGTAATGACTGCTGGTGTTTGGCGTTCCAAAACTGTCACATGAATATGAGAGACATATGTAGAAGAGGGCTCTACAAGTTTCCACCACCTGGAAAAATTTAACGTAGACCAAAATCTGAGCACAAGGGACTACATCATTTCCGCATCCATCGAAAATGCATCTATCGAAGCCGGGAATCGATCCCGCGACATCCGGGTCAGCAGCCGACTGTCTTAGCCACTAGACCACCGGCGCGGGATTTATTAAGAGCTTCATATTGGTGGCAAAGTGGGCTTGTTGGTAGACACGCACAGGTATTTCAAACAGCGCAACGACGGGACGCAGGATAGAGCACACAACACCAGGCAGTGTTATGTGGTCTATTCGGGGTCCTGTCTTCGCGCTCTTCGAAATAAATAAGAGCGCTGCTCTTCGAACTGCAGCGCTTGAGTCGTTCATACTGCTAGCCGTGTCTTGTTAGCAACGGAGCTGTTTAAGCTTTTATCGCAGAGGTGTCGCGTGAACAAAAAAATGGCAGCACATCCACGGAGTGAATGAAGGAGAGTGGGGCGAAGGATTCGTCCGTCCATTCGTTCTTGCTTCCGTCCGTCCATGCGTCCGTCAGTGTGACCGTCCATGTGTCCATCAGCCCGTCCGTGCGTGCGTCTGTTCGTGCGTCCGTTTCTGCGTTCGTCCATGCAGCCGCCCCTGCGTCCGTTCATGCGTCCATCCATGAATCTGTCGATGTGTCCGTTCGTCCATCTATTCAACACTCCAAGTACCACCATCTCGCATCTTTTCATCATATATTTCCCGTATAGAAGCAGCGCCATCCAGCGGACATTCCAAGAACTAAACGAGAGGTGGCACACGCACACTTTTTTACGGCTTGCGCTTCGGGTCTACTTCCCACCTTTAACCACCTCGAGTTCATGGTATATACTAGTTCACTGTATTCATGGCACTGCGGCTGAACGCTCGCTTAACCTTTTGAAAACCAAGGAGGTTACGCCCAGCGAGTATGACGTAGCGAACCTTTGCAGTGAGATAGTGCTCAATGTACATGCCAATGGCTGCTAATGGGAAATGAGAGGCGGAGGATTCGGCTTTTACTTTCTTACGGCTTGCGCTTCGTATCTACTTCCCATTTTTAACCACATCGAGTTCATTCATGGTATATACAAGTTCATTGTATTCATGGCACTGCGGCTCAACGCTCGCTAAACCTTTCTAAAGCTAGTCATGTAATCTATATGTTTCTGTTTTCGTTCCCTTTCTCTCTCTCTCTCTCTCTGCGTTCGCTTTCTCGCCCATTAATTTTATTGCATCCCACGTCGTACAAACCGGCGCACGTGCTTCGGGGGTGATGCGAAAGTTGAAGGAGCGCACAATGAGAGCACGTGCCTGTAACCGGCCTAGTGATTGCGCTGCATAGTTTTAGGGGCGAAGCTCCTTATAGCGGCACCCGTTCGTTCCCCGTAGTATGTAACAAGTATAACATTTTGACCTCCAAGTTGATGCTGGTGAGAGACTTCTTCTGTGCGTTGTTGAACGATAAAAAATAGTGCTCAATGTAGATGTCAGTGGCTGCTAATGGGGAATGAGAAACAGGAGCATTCGGCTTTTAGTTAACGCGCAGGCTGCGATCACCATTAGCAGCCATTGGCATGTACATTGAGCACTATCTGACAAGAAAGGGTTGCTGCGTTATACTCGCTGGGTGTATGAGATGTCCATATACGCATGCGTTGCCGTTTGATGTGTGGTTCCATATAGAGTCTGCAACGCCGCAGATGCATATCTGTCAGTTTAGCTAACGATATTTCTGTCAAAGCACACACAAAAAGAAATTACCTAAAAACATAACATATAACAATCACAGTACGCATACAAAATTTTATTACGATATGGCACAAAGCAAACAGGTAGAAAAGGCGTAAAATACACATGTCACAATCTCACAACATCTAAAACAAATCCCCACTGTCCCTAATATTTACTATATCTTCGGAAGTTTCGTTCCACTCTCTAATTGTTATTTAAAAGGAGGTGTTGGAAAAACAAGTGGTTTTGTGTGAGTATTCTACTTTATTCTACTGGCATTTCTTAGAGTGTTATGCTGGTGCTAATAGGTGTTTCTACTTATTATTTCCTTTTGGGTGATAATATATGCTGTGCAAGATTTCTAATCAAGGTTTCTGTCTTCGAGGTTGTAGAGTTTGCCAGCCTAATGCTGCCTTCATTTGTGAGATACTTGCGAATGGGTCGGGATTATATAGTGATCAATCGGGCTGCTTGATTTTGAACCTCTTCTATTGTTTCCGCAAGATACTTTTGAGCCAGGTTCCAGATGAGACAAGCATAATCAATTATGAATCTTACACGTAAGAAATAAAGGGTCTCATTTATTTTTCTTGTGGCACAATGCAAGTTTCGGCAAAAAAAGCCTATTCTTCAATCCTTTTGGATCATTTGTTCTATGTGTCTGTTCCAATGAGATGAATAAGTTAATGGAATTCTCAAGTATTTACACTGTGGTACTTATTTTACTTCTCCGCCATCGGTACTGTATGTGTACTGAATTTCTAAAAATCTTTTTTGCAAAGCTGACGTGGTTCTACATCGATTAATTGATATGTGGGGTTTAACGTCCCAAATCCACCATACGATTATGAGAGACGCCGTAGTGGAGGGCTCCGGAAATTTCGACCACCTGGGGTTCTTTAACGTGCACCCAAATCTGAGCACATGGGCCTACGGTTTCACATCGAGATACTTGAGTGCATTCTCCATGCGGAGTACAAACGTGTTGCTGCAGTGTTTTGATCCTTTTGTATTGATTCGGCGTCTGCGAGTCAAGTGATGTGACGGTAGATGACACACTCATCTGCGAATAGTTTGCGGTGCTTTTCCCACGTGCAACCCCAAAATTTAAATCGATATCTTCAAAAGGCGTCCAAGTGTGACGAGAGTGGTTGGCGCGCGTGACGTCTTAATTGTACTGCTGAGCATTCAACAATATTCAGCGGAGGTGATTGCTCCTCCTTGAGGAAGAGAGAGTTTAATGAAAGGAAAACTTTCTGATCGCAAGCTTGACAGTTCTTCGGGACGAGGGGAATAGCACTCGTTGAACACCTACTCCTTCCAATAGACAGCACGGCGCACGCCTAAGGTGAGTGTGGTGTTTCTGGTTTGGCATCGATCCAGCAAGCCAATACAAAGGCAACACATAACCAATACAACGTTTTATTTCCCATGAAAATACGTTAACTAAGTAAGAATAAACAAATTAACACCGCATATAAATGAAGCGGTGACGCCTTCTCTCCCGGCTGCCGAACGACATGTCGTACTGGCACCGCCGCGTCTGTCTGTCTGCTCCTTACGTGGCCCTGAAGTTCTCCTTCCTCATCATTGTCTTGAAAGCTTCGGCGGAAAGCTTCAGTGTCAAGAAGAGCCCACTGGTACCTGAGAGCCATGACCCTCTAGAGGAGTTTCTCGCCTTGCTGGAGCGTCGACCACCACTCGAAGTAAACCGGCTAGCGGTGTTGCTTCTCTGGGGGTCATAGCGCGTTCCAAGACTGCCAGGGTAGATGGTGCCAAAAACGAATGGTGCTTCATTAGTCCATGCGTTCTTCATTCGGAGATGTGGTCGTTCTTTCTCTCCTTTCAACCACGAAGGACTCGGGAAGCACGATGCGGGTCAACCATGACGAAGCCAGACGTCGCCTGCCGTGACAGGATAGCCGCGTCCTTTATTGGTTGCAGGTCGGACGCGACCCGGTGCTGACTGTACCCTGTAGGAAATGTGAGCAGCCACGTCCGTCTTCGTCATCGTCACTGTCACGGTTGTCGTAGAAAGGGGTCTACAGCGTCTGATGCGGCGCTCGAAGTCCTCGACAGCGGTCTGGAGAGGGATGCCTTTGCAAATCGCCAGGACCGGCAGCGAATAGTGGAGTGGGTACTCCAGCACGACTGCTTCCTTCCCACTCACGCCCTCGTACGGCAATGTGAGAGCCTCCGGTTCTGGGTGCTCACTCGCAATGACTTCCTCTTCTCCCGTGAGGACATCGGACTCGCTAGAGGCTTGGGGTTCCCTGCTGTCCGATGATGATGAAGCTTTGGTGTTGCATATCGGCGTCTTTACGGGAGTCTCTAAAAAACTGATCACTCGCAGAAGAGCGCCAAGAAACGAGATGGTCGTGCCACGTTTCGGGAAAAGGCGCACTGACGCTCACCTTGATTAGCTTCGTGTTCCTTCGTCTTGAGATGGGCGAAGAGTTTTGGAAGGCTTGCTTACGTGTTCGATGACGGCGCGGGCGGCCCCTCTTAGAACGACCGCAGAACGGCAGCTTCGACTTTAACTCCGTCCTTCTGCGACGCTTCGGAACAGCGACGATGGTTGACATGCCTCGAATATGCCGGCTATGGTCCTAGTAATTCGACTACGGGCAAAGCACATTCAGGACGCGCTGATACTAGCAGCAAGATTCTGATGGCGGACGCAAAATGAGTTTAGCGTGGGCAGGACGCGGACCGGCAACTTGACAAAACTGGAGCACGACTGTGCGTTCCAAGAACGAGCCAACGAATGCTCACAGTGCCACGTCGAAGCAGTGGGGACACGTGGGCACGTGCGCTCGTGGCAACTAGAAGAAGATAATGTTGATAATGGTCTCGTATAGATTGCACTCACCCATAAAGCACCGAGATGATCATGTCATTGTTCCCTCTCATATAGCTCATGCCCACACTGGGGTAGTGGCGAATAATTGATTATATAAACTTCATGAAATCTTCGGACTAATAAGTATCGATAAACATAAAAACGAATTTAAGAAGAAAAGACCACAGTAATTGTAAATTAGTAGATTCAGAACAGGCAGCTTAATGGTTATCACGAATGGAATTAGAATATATGACATCAAATTGTAGCCAGAAATTTTTTCGCGCATAAACTTTCTCCTCTTTTAAAGAATACAGCATGCTTTTCGCTGCTCCGTTCAGAGATTGGTACAGCAAATCTTAATTGTGCCTGGCTTCTAACGAATCGTATAGCAAAAACACGTAAACGTCAGTGTTTGGCAAATTAACTGGGCTCGAATGATCCGGCAAATGTTCTATTGGGCCTAGTTGGTTCATAATCGTAGAAGTACTTTTACTGCGTAAACGCACCAGAAAGAAAATATGACACACATAGCGCTGTGGGTGACGCTACGTAGTGACGAACTGCGACACGGCCATGTGCTCCGTCCATTACACCGACTCCGCGTTCGCGCGGCATCACTACATCTGATGGGGAACAACAATTTTGTGGAACTCGCTGCAGAAGACGCTTATCTGGAAGGTTTTGTGCAGGGTTAACCCTACATGCTACTCGTGCAGGGTTAATACTACAAGCTTGCAACAAACATTGGCGTCATTGAAGCTTTGGTAAACATACTAGATGGCAACTCTTTTAAAAGAAGACTCATTGGATGCCCGTGCGACGCAATCTCTCGTGTTTCACAGTACAGGAGTTGCCACGGGTTCTTAATGTCCTACAATGACACTGTTCAAGGTGCATATTCTTTGGCAGCAGGCGTACGTGAAGATGTTGCCTTGTTTCATGCGCTTTGGTGGTCTGAACACCATGTTGAGCGGTGGTGTGTATGCCGAGGTGCCAAGTATTTGCCTTCCCGTAGGGCTCCGCACTAGTCTTCAGTGTTGAGCTATTCTTTGATCCTCTATGTGTTAGTCAAGTGTATTATGGAGTCCCACAGCGGTCGCATAGCGTTTGACGCACGCGCGTAGTTCTTGATTCTCGCATTGTGTATGTGGCATGTTCTTTTTTATTGGCTCCAGTATGCCCTACAGCATCAGTTAAATAAAAAATAAAAAGTTCGGTTTCCTGTATGAAGGCCGGGAGTGGTTGATGCAATGGACCGTGCGGCCAGTGCGTCAATTCAAGTGGTCGGCCGAAGTGGTGGTGAAGGCTGCGTAGGTGGCGAGTGCGAGCCCTGTGAAGGCCCATACAGGTTTGCAATCGAGCATTGCCTCTGTGGCCGGGACAACGCAGAATGGGCATGTCATTGGGGGAGGCTGTGCACCTGAGGTTCATGTAGCCAGGATCGCAGCAGCCACGGCAGCGCCCACTCGAATCTTTCTCAGCGCAAGTTCGTCTGGGCGAGTTAAGCCACCGGGAAGGTCTGATCCACGCGGAAGAATGGAATGAGTGCGCGCGTGCAGTGCTGAAGGGTTTCTTTGTGCACAAGAGGGCTGTCCTTCGGGGACAGACGATGTAGAGGCAGCGGGTGCTGAACAGCCGCTCGATGGCAAGCGGCATCTACTTTCAACAGATGCTGGTACAAACCAGTGGGTCCACAATGCGCGGACAGGACATGCGCATCAGTAAATCCGTAGGTGTATATCAGAGGCTATATCGAGATAGCTGTTCACTTTTCGCAGCTCTCGAACTGCCTGCGTCGAGTGCGTATACACAAGCAATTTATCGTTTGATAAAGAATCTATTTTGGATAACATTACTGTTAACCCGTCCCGTATCGCAGTAAGCTCCACTTATAATGATGGTAACGGTGACTCTGTTACACAACAACATGTATGTTGAGTTTCAGGTAGCGCGGGACATACGAGACTGGTGTGCAGAACGCATTTATCGATAGCTGCGTCTACGTATACCGCTAGTGCGTCCTTGATGGTAGTGACGACGCCCTCCTGCGCCACTTGTCTGGTGGATTGTCGCAGACGGGTCAGTGGTCGGTTATCTCTAACCTGTCCCTTGAACCATGGATGAACTTCTTCCAAGGGTGCTTCAGGCTGTCGCAACGTTGAATTATGGTAGTGAGCTAGAGCCGCCACCGCAGGAACAGCTTGAATCTTTAAGTAGTCAACGACTCGACATTGGTGTACAGTTTCGTCGACGGTGTTGAGCTGCATTTCCGCTTGGGGGTCGCGATAGATGTTATACGAGGAAAGCATGTAATCACCCTCTTGTAATCTCAGTTGGCGGTCTCGAGCAAGTCCCAATCTCTCATTGTGAGACGTTGAAACTGAGCTTGATAAACAAGCTGAGGTTGTATAATTGATCGCACCAACACAGGCACCTCCAGTTATTCGAGAAATGTGATGAATGAGATGGAGAGAATAAGCACTTTTCCAACGAGCAGAGCAAACCCACGCATTCGCAGTACCAGATGCGTCCAGTTTGACCACGACCTTACGGATTGTAGATCCAAGAGTTAGGGTTTGGTCGTTTAGGCTCAAAGAAATCGGCGTCTGCAGAAGGCAGCGCTGACCTGGTCTGTAGGTGACAGACATGAATGCAGCCTTCTTGGCAGATGTCAGTCCTATGCACCCGCACCAGTCCAACGCCTTGTCCAGAGCACTCTGGAGGGCCTCCTGCTGCCGTTGCAGGTCTGCATGTAGTCTCGACACAATCAAATGGTCCGCATACATGAGGGAGAAGGCATGTGGAATACGTGCTAGTTGCCACGCGAGGGGCATCAGGGCAATATGGAAGAGTATCAGGGCCAGCACCGAGCCCTGCGGTACACTCCGCTTCATTACAAAGTGTCTGGTTCGTTCCTTGCCTACTCATATGCAGAAGGCACGGTGTGCCAGAAAAGACACCACAAAGTCGCAGACGCGAGGTGGAAGTGTAAGCTAGTGCATTATGCGAAAGATCGCAGAGTGGCTGATGTTGTCACAGGCCTTATGAAGTCCATAGCGAGAAGGGTTCGAATGCTGCTTGATATTTTTCCGAAAAGCACCATGGACGTCAAATCGTCTAGGCCATTTTCCGAGCCCAGATACGGTCGAAGACCAATCTGGGCCAGATGGTACCAGGCGTGCTTTTCCACCCACCACGAGATGAGCGACGCCAACATGCGTTCACAAGCTTGCACTACGTACACGTAAGAGCGATCGGCTGATGATTAGAGAGGTTGCTCGAGTGCTTCGGCATGCTTCTACAATTTAGGTTGCTCTCCGGTAAACCAGACTGCGTTAAGCGTGTCCAGCAGCCACTGCAGTGCAGGGCTGACGATATTTTTAACACTTCATAGGATATCCCATCTGGTCCTGGTGCCTTGCGTACTTTTGCCTGACCAATTGCTGCCTAGGGTTCAGCATCGTGTACGGCGCTTGCATGCCTTCGATGTCTGGCGGACGCCGACCTCCGGAGCAAGGTTACACGGACAGTCGAATTGTGGTGTGGCCAGGTTGTAGGCTGGGAAGAAAGACCTAACTATTTCTGGAGCGAACTGGCTTGGTGTGCATCCTAAAGCGAGACATGCACTGGCCGCTGGGTCGGCGTACGAGTGCCCAATCCTACACTCCGGAACGTTAACCATATCGAGGTGTATGAATACGATGTACCGAGTGACGCACACCAGTTCATCCACCGTTCCCGGGCGAGGCGCTTCTCGCAGCGACGCGCTGCAGCAGTCAGTCTGTTGAGGTTACCATGAAGTTCAGCGGTGGCCGTATCTCGGTTTAAGGCTAGCTCTGCAGGACGACGTGCTGCCCACAAACACAGAAGATGTAAATGTGGAGGTGGTCTGTTCTCCTCTACCAGGCTTGACTGCATGACGGCTTTTACAGCTGTGGTTAACACCTGCAATGGATCAGACGATGTATCAGCAATCAAGGTGTTCCGTGTTTGCGAAATAAGTCCCAGTTAGTTGTGTAGCACCAATGTCGGAGGCGTTGCTCGTTATACGAAGCCAAACCGGTTATCAACGGATGGTGATCGCTCCCCCAGCAGTCTGGCTCTAGGTCCCACGAAACGTCACACGTGCCCAACCACCACGAGAGATCGGGCGCGTACGGTGGAGCATGGGAATGATCCCACCGACGTGTAGAAGTTGCCGGGGCATTCAGAAGGACAAAGTGCTCGGCTGTAAATGTGTCTAGCACGATGTTGCTTCTAGCACTGGAAGAAGGGCAGCCCTACGACTGATGAATTGCATTGAAGGCTCCCCCAACTAGCGCTGGGCTTCAAGGGTAGGTTTGACGGAGGTGTTTCAGCCACCCCAAACCCAATCGAGGAGTGCTGCCACTATACGGACGCACGTTTACTGAAACCACAGCCACGTAAGGACGCGGAAGTCTAACGAGGACTGCCACCACTTTTTGCCTCTAGTTATACCACAGCAGAGGGAACTTGCTTTTGAGGATATGTAGTCACAACATAACCTGCAGCCTTGCCTGGAAGTCCCAACGCATTGGTGCAGGGTCAATCAGGATAGTTGGGGAAGCATACGGAGTGAATACAGAGATGCGCGGAAGCCAATTTGTTTCCAGTAGATGCAGCCATCAAGCGGGGAACTTCCCCAGCGCAAAGCAATAGCGAAGCTCACAAACTTTATTTGCAAGTCCCCGGTAGTTCCACTGCAGGACACAGTGGTGGCGCGTCGCTTTCGAAGGAGCGGTGATTGCAGTAGGAGGTTGGCGAGCAACAGCTTTGACAGCTCGAGCAGTTGCCACGCAACCAAGTGGAGGAGCTCTGCCAGAGTCATCTTGACTGATGCTGACGCGGCCATCAAGCGGGGAACTTCCCCAGCGCAAAGCAACAGCGAAGCTCACCAACTTTATTTGCAAGTCCCCGGTAGTTCCACTGCAGGACACAGTGGTGGCGCGTTGCTTTCGAAGGAGCGGTGATTGCGGTAGGAGGTTGGCGAGCAACAGCTTTGACAGCTCGAGCAGTTGCCGCGCAACAAAGTGGAGGAGCTCTGCCAGAGTCATGTTGACTGATGCTGACGCGCTTGCGGAGGACAAATCAGCGTACGGCACGTCTGTACCACGCATCGCAGTTGGTCCAGCGGGTCGAGCGAGATGGATTCTGCGTTGAACGTGGTGCTTGACTTCCATTTGGAGCTGCGCTATTGGTAGGTCAAGCTTCATCACATCGTCTGTCGTCGCAACACTCAATTTAGGCGTGCTCGCAGCCTGTTGAAGATGTTTTGTGCAATCCTTGACGGCATCGATGTACGTGGGGCCTTCATAGCAAGCATTGTCAGGTTCTACCAATGCTGGTGTGTCCTCTGTGGAGAGGGACAACAGTTCGAAACGATTGCTAGTCGGAATATTAGCATCGCTTTCTTTTTTTGTTACTGAACGCAGGCGGCGCTTGCGTTGGCGATGGGCTTTGAGAGCCTTCTGTTTAACTGGACAACGTTTGGACGTTATATCATGATCGTCCATTTGGCAGAGCCCACATTTGTACGTGCGCGTCTCAGCGGACTTCATGGAAGTGTGTGCGGGTAGGAGACAAGATTCTCGCATGTGACCGGTACGAAAGCTACGATAGCAGTGTAACACACCGCGGGCTTGTACACATGAAATTGCAGGATGCATCTGTAATACGTAAAGCGGCTTGGTGGCGTTCGAGGGCATTGGATAGTGACCAGGCACGTGCGTCCACGGCCCATATAATGAGCTGTTACGATCTTGTGAGTGGGCAGGTCAAAGCAGTGACAAGGCCCTCCGCCGATTCCCCTGGGTCAACCCTACAGGCCACATACCGACGCAAGCCCGAGTTCGAACTCAAGCACGCTTGCAATTCCACGGTACAAGCGGCTGTGACTGGCAGAGTTTGCAGTAGGGTGAGGCGGTCAACATCCGCTAGCGAGCGCAACCATACGGATACGCTGTTGGTGGGATGGTGAATGGAGAAACCTTGAAACGTGGTGGTTTTGAGGAAGGCATCGAAGGCTGACAGAAGGAGGCGATTTGAAAATTTCGGTACGTCGAAGCACTCACGTGGTTTTGCGACGACCTTGTACTTAAACTCGGTGCCAGGCGAGGCAACAGCGGCCGTAGAGGGGCATTCCCGCTTGCTTGCCGGTGTGGCTGTAGTAGACAAATCATTTGCATCCAGTTGGGATTCAACCACGAGTTGCGCACTGCGTTTCGGAGCGGAGGCTGCAGTGAAGCGTCATACACTCAACCTCATTTATCTAGAAGTGTCCAGGGCCACCATCCTCGCTGTCACAAGGGCTACACATCAGCTTATACCGCTTCCGGTGTTTCTAATACCCACGTTACAGGTAAAATCGCTACGCAATAGTAGACATGCGACTGTTAAACACGTCTTTGCGTACTTTTGCACATATATTTAGCATCATTTGGTAACGTGTTGCTCAATAAATAAATTTACAACGCAGTCACCTTTCTTCCGCATGATTTGCATAACGTAGATCGATTCCCATGGTACCTGCGATCAGCAGAATTTTTCAAAATGCGAAGAATTCCTTAGCGAACTAGGGTGACACTGAGCGTGCCTATCTATCTATCTATCTATCTATCTATCTATCTATCTATCTATCTATCTATCTATCTATCTACATAGCCGGCTACGACTGTAGCTCTCCTAGTTGTTTCGATAATGGCATCGATAACAAACTTGGTATGGCATAACGTGACTGTTTGAAGAAGATATTCCTCCTTCATTTTAAAATGTTCTCGGTCGCTAGCGTCACCTGTGGCGGACGGTGCGATTTCATAGCCTCCGAAACAGTGGTGCACAATTGCAGGTCTCGAACAACTCTCGACTGACGCGCCCCTATGGGCCACGGATGAAAAACGCTTAGCTGGTACCGGCCGCCGCCATGATTATAGTGTCGGTCGCGAGCGTCATCGTGCGGAGCTTGTTGAAAACTGAAGGCAGGCCAACTCCGCTGGGAGCGCGAGCCATTCCTCAGGCATCTTTCTAGAGGAGGCGTTTGTCAAAGCAACGCAGTGCGGCGCGCGCCTGCGAGTATATGGCAGGACCAGAGCCTGGCGTGGAAATGCCGGCGTGACGTGACGAAATTAATTCCGGTGAGCACGCGCACCGCGTCATGTCGAAATGTATAGGCGCCTTGACTGTGGCATGTAGTCATGTTCTCACATGACACGCATCTTATGATTATTACGTTTGCACCCCTCACATACCTTCGCCAGTCATTGGCGTCACGTAATACCAAATTCGGCATATGTGAAGCTAGGGAAACGGCCGTGAGCGGACCATGAGTGTGGCAAGTAGTCATGTTGTTACATGAGACGCATGTCGTGATTATCATGTTTGGATGTGTTATTTACGTATGTCGTCCGTTCGCGTTGCGTAATACCGAGTATGGTACATGAAAAGCTAGCGAAATGGCCACGAGTGCATCATGAGCGTAGCATGTTGTCATGTTGTTACATGTCACGCATCTCATGTTTATCATGTTTGCACCAGTCACATACCTTCGTCATCAATTCACGTACCGTAATATTAAATTTGCTATAAGTGAAGCTAGCGAAACGGCCGCCAGGGCATCATGAGCGTGGCATGTAGTCATGTTGTTACATGACACGCATGTCATGATTTTTATGTTAGGGTCTGTCGCTGGCGTTCACCATGCAATCATGTCATACCATACCAGTTTTGCAACATGTCATGTGAACATAACCACCGCAAGAGCTGCAGGACCATGAAATGTAAATCATGACATTCATGACATACATATCATGATTTTCATGTTATGACTAGTCAAATATAATCTTCATACAGTCTTGCTACGCAATACGAAGTTTGGTATCGATACCATTATCGAAACGGCCAGGAGAGCTAACTAAATGTCGTAGGCGGCTAGATAGATAGATATAGATAGATAGATAGATAGATAGATAGATAGATAGATAGATAGATAGATAGATAGATAGATAGATAGATAGATAGATAGATAGATAGATAGATAGATAGATAGATAGATAGATAGATAGATAGATAGATAGATAGAGACAACATGTGAGATGCAAGGTGACCCTACGTCTGGCCTAATGTGTTTTTAAGGGCGAAGCTCCTTCTGGGGGCACCCGTTCGTCCCTCGTAGTCGTAGTAGTAGTGTGTAACCAGTCTTACATTATGACCTCCAAGGTGGTGCCGCTGAGAGATTTCTTCTGTGCGTTGTTGAACAATAAAAAATTCGCAGCGTGCGCTATAACTAAAAGCCGAATTCTCCTGTCTCTCATTCCCCCTTAGCAGCCATACATTGAGCACTATTTGACAAGAAAGGGTTACTACGTTATACTCTCTGGGCGTAACCTTCTTGGTTTTAGAAAGGCTTAGCGAGCGTTGGGCCACAGTGCCATGAATACAGTGAACTAGTATATACCATGAACTCGAGGTGGTTAAAGGTGGGAGGTAGACACGAAGCGCAAGCCGTAAGAAAGTGTGCGTGTGCCTCCTTTCGTTCAGTCCTTGGAATGTCCGCTGGATGGCGGTGCTCCTACATGAGGAATATACGATGAAAAGATGCGAGATGGTGGTACTTGGAGTGTTGAATAGGTGGACGAACGGACACAGAGACAGATGCATGAACGGACGCACGGATGGCTGCACGGACAGATGGACGCATGGACGGACGCAGGAGCGGATGCATGGACGAAATCAGGGACGGACGCGCAGATGGACGTGCGGACGCACGAACAGACGCACGCACGGACGGGCGGATGGACGCACGGACGGCCACGCAGACGCACGCATGGACGGACGGAAGCAAGAACGAATGGACGGACGGATGCTTCGCCCCACTCTCCATCATTCACTCCGTGGATATGCTGCCATTTTTTTAAGGACGTTTCATCGCGCACACGAACGCTTGTTTTGGACGAAAATGCGTCAAAGTGTGACTGTATACGTTGCGAGTGTTGAGCAATGTCAATGCTGCCATCGTCCGACAGCCCAACCAGCAGGACGTCTTTCGCCTCATGGCAGCCCCGGGTTTGCCGTTTGAGGTCGTCAGTGCTCACCAGCTAGAGGATAAAATATACAGATGATATTCATTGTGAGATATGGTCGTATATCAGATTGTATTGATGGTTTTTATAGTTTAGAAGAATGTGTGAAACGGTTGCCCTAAAAAAGCATGTTCTGAAAACCTTCTGTTGGTTGGAAAGCACACCGTGAATCGGCGCTTCGCTTGCTTTCTTTCGCGATATTTAAAACATCATTCTTGAGAATTCTGGCAGAGTAGTGAAAGACATATCATACGGAGTAAAATCTTTACTTTGTACCTGTAAACGAACACCGGCTAAGAAACGGCCAAGGAGGTTCTTGGATTCCTGTTCCTAGAATGAAAAAGAAAAGGATGTCGATGACACAAAGGGGAATAGGTTTCACATTCGCGTTCATCGTCTTCTCAGTCGCAAGATGCTCTGCCATTTCGTACTTGAAAGATCAGTGAAGAGGTTGAGAAACTCTAGAAGAAGTTTGCTGAATGAATGGCTGCTTGCAGTGCGTATCAGTATGATAATGACATACCGTTTCTGGTCTTAGTCCTTGGTTGCATATGGTCATGACTATGTAAATATCATTGATTCAAAAAAAAGGCCGTAGATGCGTATATAACCTAGTATCTGTGCTTTTTATGCTGCACAGAACAAAATCTGCCACGACGCGAATCATGGGTGTCCTAAATATTGCAGTAGTCGCCGTTGTCCCTCTGTGTGAGTCAGTTTATAAAAAAGCCTTTTTTTAATCTTTCAGCGGAAAACTCCTGCGCGAAATTTTCAAAAAGAAAGGATAAGTGCGTAGCGATTATGGCCGTTAACTTCGAGTAAGGCAAGCCAGTTTGCACCTATTTCGGAAAGTAGCCGTTCGACTAAAGATTTTCTAACTTTTGTGCCATGTCGAAGAGGTGACACTCGTGTCGGGGCTCCGATGTACCTGTGTTGGGTGCGGGATTCTCTTTCACGTGTCGCTTCGTGATTCGTAGACAGTATTCATCATGTAATACATTCTTTTACGACGAATTTGTGCGTAAACTAGGCTATTAGTAACCCCGCGTGAACCTTGTCAACAATTATATACCCGACAGAAAAATTTCTAGAAGGTATGTTTAGCAGAAACTGGGTGGACGCCTAGTACTCATCACTTGTCTATAAAATTAATAAGAAAACTAAACAATTAAAATCACGAATGAATAATTTTAAAAAGTAAAGCAATACAATAGTTAACTAGCGAAATAACTAGATAAATAAAAACCTACACGCTACACTTGTGGCACACATAAGTCGAAGTGGAGGTATTTTAAAAAATCATATGGTAAATTGAAAAAATTCTGCGCCTCTCTGTACCTTTGACAAAAATTTAGCGTCGGCTCTGTGCGGTATGCTACAGAGCTCCGCAGATCATGTACCTTCACCACGTAAAATGATTAATTAAATTTTTCATGTTTGTCGCATATATACAGAAGTCATTTCATAGCATCTGAGACCCTTTGCAATCTGGTCAGTCATGGACGCAGGCAGTTCATACGTGAAAACAGACCCATTGCATTGGTGCCCAATATACGCTTGCAGAGAAAATAAATATCCAACCGAGCGATATCTAAGAGCAACTAACATATAGGCAAAGAAGAGAGGTTTGTTTTGTTTCATTTAGTTCTCCGTTCACCGATGTGCCTTGTTATCTACAAAGTGGCCATTTCCCATGGTTTCATAAGCTGATTCTTGAGGTAACTACAAGAACAAGACCTGGTTTAGTGACAGAAATTCAGGTTGACTCTCAGAACGAACTTAAGTCGAACTCTAATTGAATACAGTCAGCTTTTGTTTCCTCGAAATCTTCACTTACTTCCTCCGTTGTACTTCAATAACTGCAAAAACATCAGTATATGAACGGTTGTTGTAAATATTGTGAAAACGTTAACTTCTATGAATATAAAGTGATTTCCCATTAGGTGATGCGAAGTTCTTTGATGGGTGGATACTTCTTAGCGTGCCACTGGCACGATGCGACTCCTCTCTGTATTCTTCAGCCAAATGCCTTAATTAGGGTTGGCGTGCTCTTAACCCAAAGGGAGCCATTGAGATGGTCAAAAATGAAGAAAGCATTTTTTCCTGAAGAATGAAATGCTAGCGGCGTTGTGAGTGCTTTTCTTGCACACCGTGTGACATTTTTATTGTGAATTGAGGGTGAAGTCTAATGGCTCACGAACAGTGGTAGTGGGACTGAAGAGTGAGCCATGCATAATCGCGGCTTCCCGTTCGCGTTCAACTTGTTACAAGGTGCTTGGATTGGTTTTCTGCCACTGGTTCGAAAGGTGTTCTTATCAGTCTGCTTGAAAAATTAGGCCATACAAGTAAACAAAAATCACAGCACATCCACGGAGTGCATGATGATGAGTGGGGCGAAGCTTCCGTCCCTCCGTTTGTTCTTACTTCCATCGTCCGTGCGTCCGTCTGTGTGACCGTCAGTGTATCTATCCGTCCGTCCGCACGTCCGTTCGTGCGTTCGCCCGCCCGTCCGTGCATCTACCTGTACGTTCGTCCGTGCATCCGTCCCCGCGTCTGTCCATCTATCCGTGCATCCGTCCATGCAGATGTCTGTCTGTCCGTCTGTCCATCTAGTCAACACTCCAAGTACCGCCATCTCGCATATTTTCATTATATATTCAGCATATAGAAGTACCGCCATCCAGCGGACATTCCAAGCACTAAACGAGAGGTGGCGCACGTGCACTTTCTTACAGCCTGCGCTTCGTGTCTATTTCCAACCTTTCACCACCTCCAATTCATGGCTATATACTAGTTCACTATATTCATGGCCATGGCACTGCAGCTAAAACCTCGCTACACCTTGCTAAAACCAAGGAGGTTACGCCCAGCGAGTTTAACGTGGCAACCCCTTCTGGTCAGATAGTGCTCAGAGTTCGTCCTTCTGCTACTAGCTTTTTTTAAGTAAGCATCAAATTTAAGGTAAATTTTATTGAATATTAGGTCACCAATACTCGTCGCGGTAACTTATTTCATAAACAACTATCTCTTTATTTACTATTGACGTGCACGGGTTTCCTCCTCAATTCAAATAAGTGCGCGCGTGCCGCTCCTCTAGTTCAGCCGTGGAGGTCGCTACCTATAACTACTACTACTACTACTACTACTACTACTACTACTACTACTACTACTACTACATACATCGCGGACGCCCGACCCACGGCATACGGAGCTTCGACCCTGGAAGAAAGAACAGTTTCCGATGAGGTATGTAAAATGAAGCAAAAGAGAAAAAATTGACCCCGTATCTGCATGTAATCTGCAAATGTCGTCGAAAGACGATAGTCTTGCGCGTGGAGAGAGGTAACAAAACATTTATTTGATGTTCTGTACAAGAAAATCGGTGAATGGCATTCCGGAGGCGCTGCGTTAGAGTGCCTCGAGCGTGCAGCAGAGGCGAACGAGCGCATCAAGTCACGTCACACGTGAGACATAAGCGCCATCTGGCAGTTTCTTTTGGAAAACAAAGCGCGTGGCCGTGCGCGCCCGTCTCAGAGGTGATAAGGTGTAGAACGCGAGGCGACGGGTAGGTGCCACCACCATCTCGTCTTAGCAAAGCATTGGAAACACTCCCCGTTTCGTGCAACCGTTGAATGGTAAGTGCAGCGCGATAAGCGCTCCGGTCCTTAAAATTACTTATGTTTGCGTTTCCTAGTAAGGGATGTATATGCAGAATATATGCATGTTGTTATGGTGCCCCAGACATGTGCAATAATTGCTTTTCAATTGACAATTGCCCAAGCATGAACGCTCAACCTTGAGCAACATTGGTGGTCGCTGCGGATGGGGTCGGCCGTTTCAAGTACCCGATGCCTGTAAGATTAGACAAACAGACAAATGTACAAACAGACATACATACATACAGACAGACAGACCAAAATGTTTGCGTCGAAGGTCCCCAGACTATCCCTTTTAAAGGACTTTATCCCCTTTAAAGGGAAAGACTATCGCCTTTTAAAATAAGACACTGGCTCATATAGACCTATCATCATTAAACTTGTTCCATAAAGTTTTTTGATGGAAGCAATATGAATATAGATGAAAATATTGATTGATTGATTCGTGGGGTTTAACGTCCTAAAACTACCATATGATTATGTGAGACGCCGTAGTGGAGCGCTCCGAAATTATCGACCACCTCGGGTTCCTTAACGTGCACCCAAATCTGAGTACACGGGCCTGCAACTTTTCCGTCTCCTTCGGAAATGCAGCTGCCACAGCCGGGATTTGATCCCTCGACCCTCGGGTCAGCAGCCGAGTACCTTAGCCACTAGACCACCGTGGCGGCGCTATAGATGAAAATATAAACAGAGCTTGTTTGTATTTATATACAGTATTAAGGCATTGGTGGAAAGTTAGTAGAGAACATTTTCGTTCCTAGAGATTGCATAAACAATTAGAAAAGAAGCATAACATCAAAAATAGCTTTTGTAGACAACACTGATGCTTAGGTGACGATGGCGATTGAAAAATGCTCAAGGATTGCATTAAGAAACCGCGGTATACAGCTTTTCATGAACGGCGTGCAGCTCTTGCAACCGGAAAATTACATTCTAGGAGAAATGTGAATGAATAAATAGGAAGGAGGAGGTTTATAGTAATCGAGGTGAGTAGGCAGGAATGTCGGTTGTATAGTTTCTCACATTAGTACCTACAGGGAAGTCTGGCGCCATCGTTTTTGTGAATTCCTTAAGGGGTGTCGTTGCCGCAATAGGAATGATGATATAAGGTGATGCGATGCTTCTGTTATCTGGTGTTCAGCAAGCTTCGGTTAAAGTGGTAGCTGCAATAAAGAAGAAGCACACCGGCGCAAAGACAGCCGCATTGAGTGTGCAGCAGATGCTCGAGCCAGCGAACTGTGCTCGGAACTGTATACGCGATCAGCCAACAGCTCTAGTGCAACTAATTCCCTTTTTACATTAATCAAACTCTAAGTAAAACAAATTGTAATGAATGGAAATATGGGTATACTTATGCCGTGTGAACACTCTGCCGCAAGTATGTCGTCATTACGTGCTGTAATAAGGAAGTTACAGGGGTTGGAACAACCGTTCCAGCTGGTTTCAAGTTCTCGCTCGGCCTCGCCACCCTTGTCTGCCGTAGAGAGGGAGAAGGCGTGGCCCGCCGTCATGACTTCACCAAGGTTAGGAACATGACACGACGTCAGCAAGTGACGTCATCAGCGAGCTGGATCAGTCGCAATGCACTTCCGCTTGCTGTGGCTCCTGGTTGTATTTTGTTTACACTGTCTCACGTGCTCCTGCTTTGAATGGTGCGCTGCACGCGTCTTGAAAGTTTCGTGCGGGAGATATAGAGAGATAGGTTGGGGGAAAGAAGAAGCTACAAAGGACATGCATTGTTGACCCACATTTCGTTGTGTGGTGGTGAGCTATGCGAGAAATTTATGCGCGACAGCTGAATGGCTGAATGCAGGGCCAAGAACAAGGTGCACTTTCGTAGTGCTGGGTGGAAACAAGAACCACAGCCTCCGAGATTGCGGGCGCGCGGCGGGTTTCAACACGTGGCACGCCCGCTATCTCGGAGGCCATGCAGGAACTGACGTTAACTCGAGAACTGTTTGTTCAGACCTGGTTTAGATAAATCAACGAGCTCGGTGGTACGTAGTTCAAGCCGCTGACCCACGCCATTCTAAGAATATTGTTTTACCATCTCAGCGAACTAGAACCTCAGAGGTTTGGAGAGAGCAGACTGGTGAGGTCAGCCATTACACCGGCATACTACTTAACAACACGTATTGTTGGTCGGTGCCTCAAATGTTTCGTGTAGAATTCACTTTATTTGCTCCACTTTGTAACATTACCACTGATACCAATTTTCGCAGTTTTCATCGTTGTTCTCGGCCATCCTGAAAGCCAAAAGTTTGAGTGCGGACCCTACTGCCCAGAGCAGGCAAGCTTTTTTTTTTACATTAACTTATACGAAAAAAACCCGCACGGATTTTCATGCGAAAGCAGGCTCAACGAAAACCTTTTCGTGGTTTTGAGAAACTACTCAAAAACTTCGGAATGAATGAAGAAGCTATGCCTGCTGTAAAGCTTAGGTTCACGACATTTCACTCTAAGTAATCATGTATGAAGGTAATGTTATTTGAGGATGTGCGGTACCATTCAATTTCACCGATTGCTGTTCTCAAAAACGTCACAACTTGAGAGCCGTAGTACATCTTTGATCTCGCACTATTAGAGCATGTCCGCAGAATGTTTGTAGCTGCTTGTGTACACATTGCGGAGTGAAAGGTAAGGTAGCCGAATAATTGACGTAAATTGCAGCGGGTAAGTATTATATCATTCGCTGACTTTACGGGGCATTAAGGACTGCTTTATGCCTAAGACGAAAATCAATCACTGATTGTTTAACTCGTCAATGATTGGTGTGAAATAAAACTGTAACTTACCGAACTTTTCATCCTGTTTTTACAGGGGTCGACTTATAATTCCTGCTGGACAGTTTGCGAATCGAGTGTTAATGAAGGCTTGGACCCAATTAATACGAAGAACGGGCGGTTCCGAAACGGCACACCATGCTGGGTGTGTAGTCCTCTTTAAACACGAAAGTGTTTTATGCCGGCTTTCACCAGGGCACTGTGACGTATTTCCGTCACGGATACGACGTTGTAAAATATTTGCTAACAGGTATTGCAAAGAAAAATGCGAGAAAGAAAAGCTCCGCAGCGGGGCGTCGAACCAGTGACCTCACGCGATGCTAACCACTATGCCAGAGAGCGACGCTCCTCCAACGTGTTAAAGGCTGGTTAAAGGCTCCAACGTGCTAAAGGCTAGTTAAAGGCACATGGCACGACGTGCGCCCGTCGTGCCATCTGCCTTGGAGCCCAGCAGATGGCACCACGGGCGCACGTTCGGCGCGCGTGCTCGCAAGGTCGTCGTGCCACTCCACCCCGCATGTCGCTGTGCAAGCGCGCCTCTACATAACGTGGTGAGAGTGCGTAAGATGTTCTCTAGCGTGGTGACCCACTCTCGCGCGCGCTTATCTCGAGATTCGAGTGCTTCGTACCTCTTGCAATGTGCTTCCACCGCAAGTTTGCTTTGGAAGTAGAGTATTTCAAGAGAGCATGGGCATCATTTCTCTCACGGCCGTGTTTACGAAAGGGGTGCGCTGCTCACACACAAAGAAGTGAAAATTCTGACCATTGTTCTCGCTCCTCCTCTTCATTTCGTGCGTCTTTCGTTCTGTTTGAGCAGCGTGCTTCTTTAAGTGTCGAACTGTGACAGTTGTTTGTTCGTGCTCGTCCTTAGTATGCTCATTTCGTGTGCGCTTTCTGCTAGAAGTGTGCGCTGCAAGTTTCGAGCTGCGTGCCGTTATTCGCGTGACATTGCAATTGGTTACTGAAGCAATCATTCCTTCGCCCTTATGGTGAAGGAATGCTCAACTCTTTCTGCGAAGACACGTTTCACTTTCGTGATATACCAATCCCTGAAAAGGGGGATAGGCCTCGGGTTTTTCTAGGGGCGAAGCTCCTTAGGGCGTGGGCTGTGCGTCCCCTGTAGCCTGTATGTAGCCACCTCTAGTTTAGTTCTTGCAGTGTTCACTAGATGGCGGAACCGTCCCCTGTATGTAACCACCTCTAGTTTAGTTCTTGCAGTGTTCACTAGATGGCGGTACCGTCTCCTGTATGTAGCCACCTCTCGTTTAGTTCTTGTAGTGTTTACTAGATGGTGGTACTTGTAGCTGATGATGAAAAGATGCAAGATGTTATAAACTAGAAAGCGGTACTTGTAGTTGATGAAAGACGCGAGATCTTATAAAATGGGAATGATGTCACATATGGCGCGTGTCATTGGTTGAAGGCAATCGTTCGATTTAGTGCGGCGACGTACGCTAGGGGGAGCGATGTAATAAAATCGAGTGGGCAAAATGTACAGAGGATTCATGGTTTACCAGGTTTACCTCCGGAGCTTCGCCCACTCATCACAATTCACTTCGTGGATATGGCGGAATTTTTTATCTCACACCTCATTCGAGTCTTATCTGCGCTCATGAACGAGAATGCTGAGATGCACTAGGTGCTGTTTCTTACTTGTTTAGGTGGCACACAAAAGTGCGCATGCGAAATGTGTTTCCCCTGGTACGATTATTCAAAATGTTACCAGTGCTTTGTAAGCCTCTAAAAACCCATTTGGTCTATCTTCAGTTAGACAAGGAAGAACGTAAAATTAATGTCATTTGCTGAGGCAGTGAGAGCATGGCCAACAAGTTCTGTAAAATCAAAATGCCTTACTGCTGATTGTATGACGCAGTTAAGTTGAAAGCAATGAGGGAACGAGAGAAAAAAAACGTTAAAAAAGCCATAGTGCGAACTAGGTATCGAAAACCAGCCCTGCCCAGGTGGCGCGCCTGGATGGATGGATCTCCCTCACTCTCCTCTGCTACGCTTTCCCTCTTTCGCCTCTCAACACGGACGCAAGCACTCGCCCGTGACCTCCAAGGTGTGCTGGTGGAAGAGTTCTCTTGTACGTTGTTGAACAATAAAAATTCGCAGCATGGCGGTTAACTTAAAGCAGACTGCCAGTACCTGTGTCCAGTCGGAGCCTCCTCTCTTCCATTACCCATTAGCAGCAATTTGCATGTTTCAGTAGGAAACTTCGGTACATCACTGGGTGTTTTGCGCCTCACCAGATTTCTCTCCTGCGCAAATCCGCGAAGAGCACCAGCGTCAACGCCGCCACCTGTGTAAACGTTAGCGCCCACTGCTTCACATCTACAAGTGGCTCCATTTAGCGGGAGATGGTAATATATATATATATATATATATATATATATATATATATATATATATATATATATATATTTCTCCTGTGCCACGAGTCTTTGTGCCATCATTTTCATAAGAATTTCATTTATTGTTTACATTTGTCGCGGAAACCTACCATAGGCGAGTATTCGTTGGCTGGGTGTGGCGAATCAGTTAATAGATTCCCAATCATATCTTATTTGCGGACAGCATTTATTGGCTAAAATAGTTAAACGATGGCTATATCAATGTGGCATGTTCGCGTTACAGTGTTGCTTCTCCCCCCCCTTTTTTTTTTAGAGTGAAGCTGCTTAATCCGACCATTAGTTCGTTCAGAGAAAACAGAAAATTATCAGCATCATGAAGCGAAGCACGCTTGCTTCGTCCTCTCCTTCCTCTTCATCATCTTATAGGCAGACGTTCTATTCTGTGCCGAGCCCCCTCATCGCTCCCCTACCCGCCTCCACAGGTAGACACATGCCAATGTGTAAGTGGCATGCGTCAATGGTGGTACATGAATGATGCCTACCTTAAAACAGCACATATGAATGTTATAATCTCAATCGAAGCTTCCACAGGGGCGCCACTGTGGTGCATTTGTTACGGTACTCGGCCGCTTACTTGAAGCTGGCAGGTTTGATCCCACAGCGGCAGTAGCATTTTCGATAGAAGGGGAAAAGCTGGATGCCTAACTTTGATTTAGGTGCATGTTAAAAAAAGAAAGCCCAGGTGTTTACAGTTTTCCGGAGTACTCCATAACGTATACAATGTCTCATATATCTATCAATGTTTTGGCACATAAAGCACCAGCATAAAACCCCCAGCGACGTTCTATAGCGTTGATATACGGCCCACGTATTCTACATGTTTTGTGTTATGCTAGTGCACAACGTGGCTGCGGGCTTATTGTAAGTGAACGACGAAATCGTTCACGCGGCGGCAGCATGTAAGGCGCATGAAAGCGAGTGCTTTCACTCGCTTTGAAACGTGTGAGGTATACGTGAGGTATACGTGTGAGGTATATGTGATTCGCAGTTGCGAAACAAAGGAGACCGCATGTCTGTGCTTTGTGCGTTATACACTGACCGCTTGTTTGTGACACTCTGGCCTCACGATTGTTCCGCAGAGCTCGTTGCCGTTGTTCGTGCACAATAAAAATCTACCCGACTCTCCGGTGAGGCACTCACGATCGCTTTCAAACTGAATGAAACGCTTTTAGTTCCCATTGTCAGTGGCCGCCCAGTGAACTTGAGCCGAAAGCCAGTGCCATTATCTGGGCACTGAAACATCGAGGCATTTTTGCGAGAACAGTCAAAATTTTCAATAAACAGCCAAGCTTTGCACTAAGTTGCTCAAGGCTTAAAAAAAGCGATGCCGGACTATCATGAAGTGCGATTTGGTTGCTTCTGGGGCTAGGCCCTGGCCAAGTGGTGGTAGGTTACTTCAGTGTCTTCCGTCAGCGCAGAAAGGTTCGAAGTAATGCGCAGACAGCCACAGAGACGACACTATTATCCCAGCTCCAGAAACAAAAACTCCCTCTGAAAGCGAGCGTTCGCACCTCTCATAGATATACGAGTGCGTCATCGTTGGGGCATTGCTTCCATAGCTTCCATGCCTTCGCGAAGCAGCCGCTGCCTTTCCTGTTCTATAGTATTTTCTCGTTGTATACGGATTCGTGGTCTTCGGCTCGCTACCCTCGCTTCGCAGCCATTCCTGGGGCTACTTATTGTCTTATTCATTTTTAGTAGACCAGTGGTGAGCCACGATATTTGCCATATTTCTGTGGAACCTATTCCTTTGATAATGATGGTACTTCTCTGGTAACCATGGACTTTCTATGTAAGTACAATACAACTAGCCATATTCGAAGATTTTAAAGAAATAAATTCCAAGTTTGCATGCCGTTTCGAGACATTGAGAAACCTGTAACAGGTCCTAGAATTTCCTCTAATATCCTTGAATATCCTTAAATTTTTGCTTTTGAAACCTGTGGGAACCCTGGCAATAAACTTTTGTGTATTGTGAGGCTGCTATTGTTGCTACTCTTGCGTTCAAATGAGTCTCCTCTACGCGAAGAAAAGCTCCCGCTTTTTTTTTTTGGTGCGCGATTAAGCGGAGCATGCTATTTTCTTAATTCAATTACCCACCATTGTCACCGGCTCAGACAAACGGAAGAACGGACAGGCTGATGGACGCTTTGCCCAACTCATCATCATCCACTCCGTGAATATGCTGTGATGTTTTATTTATTTATTTTATTTGCGTCTTTCTCGATTTTTCGGTCACGCAATGAGCGTCCGTCCGTTTGTCTGTCAACTACACGAAATCGTCCGTCCATCGGTCTGTCAGTCCGTCTGTTTGTCAAGTGAACAAAAGCGTCAGCTATACGAGAACCACTATTATCAACTACTGATATAATTTCCAAGGGCATATACGCACAACTCCATCTGGTGAGCAATTTTCGAAATGAACTATAAGTGGTTGCATACTACTACTACTACTACTACTACTACTACTACTACTACTACTACTACTACTACTACTACTACTACTACTACTACTACTACTACTACTACTACTACTACAGAGGAGAGAACAACTAACACCCTAAGGAGATTCACCCCTAAAAGCATTATTTTGAATGTTCGGTGGCCTGGATGGTGCCGATCCCACGCCTAGTTCCTGAAATGCAAGCGTGAAAGCCTTTTTTCTTGGACTGTTAGGTGCGCACTGCGTTGTGGATGCCTATACGCAATAGTTTTTAACCAAGGCAGGATTGCAGTTACCCAGCTGTTTTGCGCGGCGACGCACTAGTTGCACACTCAGCTACAGGATTATCTTACCAGCGGTAACTCGTGCACACCTTCAAGTTAAACCCATGCCCCAAAATATGGTAGCAGGAGTACAAGCATAAAAAAAGACCCCAAGGGCAGAAAAAATCGCAAGAATCTTTCAGGATCACCGAAACGTACTGCTTGTTGACGCTGCTCGACAGGCGGGAGACCGTTACACCATATTCGCGGTGACCGGCCATGGGCAACCTATCACTGCAGTCACCCTAAAAACAGCCTCTGCCTTAGAGGCAGAAGGAGCCGCCATCGCGCTGGACAGAGTTCGTCTGGCCCATTCCCTTCTTTGCTCAATCTGTAACAAGGGTGAAAGTATCTAGCATTATTTTTTGTTGTGCACTCGCTTCAAGTCACTGAGGAAAAACATGCTTAAAGCGCTTTTTATTCGAATTAGATTGGATTTCATTATTCCTAATATTCTCTGCTTGAGAGCCTCCCCATTAGTTCATTGTCACCAGGATATCTGTTCTGCTGTACGAAGATTCTTAATCGAATCAAGGCGGTTTCGGTTGCAAATCTCTAAATTAGTAAAATTTGATTTCTTCTAACCATTTTAAAATGCGTTGAATTTAAAAGTAATGTGTATTTCACTATCTAAACAATCGTTTCTTGGTCAATCCCCCAAAGTGGGTGTGAACCATTCGTTTAGACCATCATCATCATCATCATCATCAACAGCATCTCTATTAAGGCAAGTAATTACATCTTGTCTGATCCTAAACCGGTGCTCACGAACTTCATTTTGGGCTGTGTTGGACCTATTGCGGCCTACATGATCAAAAATAACCAACGAAGCCATGATAAGATACAACTTGAATGGCTGCCCGCTCATGCGGGGAATCCGGGGAATGGGTCGGCTCACCGTGTAGCTCGAGGTTTGACCAACCGGGAGGTGAAACCTTCAGCCCTTGACTTCCCGCAGGAGAGGATCAGTTCATATAACGAAATTACCGCTTATTACAGAGAGAACCGCAAAACAAACGTGACCCCACATACTGACCTCACAAGGAAACAGGCTACGATCTGGAGGCAAATCCAAACAAATTCTTTTCCGAGCCTCCATCGGCTGGCTAAAATTTACCCAGAAGACGTTCGACCACACTGCAAACCTTGCGGCTGCTGGAGGGCTACCCAAAATCAAATTCTTCGGGAATGTGAGGGGAACCCTCCACCAAACACATTACTGCCAGCTTCCTCCCTAGGGGAGTGGGAGTCACTCCTATGGTCGATTGATTACCGTGTTCAAGCAGAAGCAGTTACCTGGGCGGAAACAATCGTGGCAAGCTACTGGCCACCACTCTTCACTCCCTTTGCACGCTGAATTCAAAGATTTCGTTGCGCCTTTCAATAAAAAATCGAGGCCGAGATAGCCTGCGAGATCGATTCTCGTGTACATGCGTATATCTGCAAATTTTACAGCGAACGTAACTTAGAAGATATTTTAGGGTCTAAGCGTCTTAAGGCCGAGGCTTGTCCATTGGCTGGCGTGCACGATGACGATGATGAGCCACGATGACGATGATGCGGATGACAACTAAGGTAATGATCATCACAAAGAACGACTGGCTTGGGCGATTTGTGACGTCTCGATATGCTCTACGATGCATTTTCGTCTTAATGATGATGATGATGATGATGAACCTTCGGCTTTGCTGGCACTCGCCCACAAAGGGGGATCGGCCAAGAACCATGAAAACAACCACCAGAGGAACGTGCACTGACTTCGTCTTCAGAAACTTCAGGCTAGATGAGATACCACAAAGCAGTACTAATGAAGGCAATCCGAAATTCACAACTCAACACTACATACCATTTATGACAAATAAACCTTGTGTATACCTGTACACCACTTTGTCACTCATTTACATGCGCGAGTGGTCAATGTAATGGGTGGTTTACAATAATACCGAATGATCCCACTGCTTCGTCCACTCATCAACATTAACTTCGTGCATATGACGTAATTTTAGTGACTTTTTTAAAGTTTGCGTGCACGGTCGAGCACTTCCCCCTCACTTCCTCCTTACTTCCCTCAGGGCACCACGCGGCTGGGCTCTGCACTGCAGGGGTGTGCTCTCTTTGCGTGATCACACGATAATTCCAGTATGTTGTTATGGATTATCTACTATTTGTGTTTATCCTTAAATCTCTATCAATAGAAATTGTTGACGTTATCATCGAAATTTTAAGGCAAAAATTCTTGGCCGAAATGCCATAATGGGCATGTGCCATACTGCTAAGGAAACAGGGCGACCCGCTCGAGCTGTTCCTCGAGCTCGAACAATCGTGAACGTGCCAGAAGAAGAAGGTTCTCGATCACGTATGGTCACGCATTTTGCGAGCTCTCTTGTTCCTGCGTCCGTGGTACGCTTGGCAGTCATGCACTACCTGCCAAACCTGAGGAAGATCCTCACCACAAAGAAGAAGGAAAAGCCGGCGGTGAGTACGGAGCCCTGCTCTCCACTCCGGTATTAACCCCTTGAGCGACACGGCGTAACCCCGAAGCCCTGGCCAAGTTTTCCTTGCTATAGGAGCACTTTTGTCGCACTTTTGGTTTTGAATATCAATATGTTAGCCCACCACTCAAGGCAGGCGCTCTGTCCATGGAATTGTAGTCTTGAGCACGCAGTGATGCCTCCAGTTGATGGTGGAAGCGTTCTACCATGCCGTTCGAACTGGTGTAGTAAGTTGTAGTTCGTATGTGTGGTACGCCTAGAAGGTGGGAGAGAGCCCGAAGGACGTACGATTCGAATTGTCTTCCGTTATTATGTGTGGCACGCCATAATCCTGGTATACACGAGAGAGTGCGCTACAATGCCAAAACACTAAGGCTATACTTGATCGTCTGTGGCAGTGCTATCATTGATGGTATTAGCTGATACTTGGCTTTTCTTTTACAAAAAGCTCGCCTTCATCGCATGAAAGGAGTCTGAGAACCATGACAGCAGTTGTCGTCCTCAAGGATCGGAAGCTTTCGTAGTTTTTCACGCGCCACTCCTTTCTTGGCCGTGTTGCGCTAACGTCAACTGTGTACCGCGAAAGGCTATGTCAATAGCCAGACTCATTTTTTTACGGCCCCAGGAAACAATAATAAAAATTATCTATAACCACAAACACAGTGTTCTTTGTGCTATAATGTACGGAATAAGCAACAGCACCTGGACAGGGCTCGATGCAAGGACATACTACTGCCGTTGGTGTAAAAAGAATTATTCTTTCAATTTTTTCAGAGACGTGGTACAGATTTCGGTCGAGGCCACGACGGTCACATTTCGATGGAAGTGAAATTGTACAAGCCCGTGTGTAGTATGATGTCTGTGCACGTCAAAGAACAACTTAAGGCCAAGATTTCCGGAGCCCTCCACTACAACGTAACTCATAATCATAGAATTGTAGAACTTAAAACCCCAGATATTCTTGTACTAGATAAATGATACGGAACGAGCTTCTTGGGGCTCTCACATGCTAACACTGGGACGTTGCAAGGAGAAATTTCGTCTTCGAAATTAAAGCTGTGAACAGTGGAGTTCATGAGCAAAAGCTGCTAACCTAAGGGATGAACAGCCTTTTGTCATTGCAAATACGCACGCTAAGAAACGCGGCAGGTTAACGCAGAAAATGTAGACGAGCAGCATTAGATGTTTAACCTGAGTACGTCTTACCGTTCACGTTAAAAAAGTGTCACCGATTCCCAAGCTTCAACCCTTGCACTTTTTACTCAATTACCCAAAACAGGCAAGCTACGATACTGCGATAGGTAGCCGTTCATGTTCTTGGAGGCTAGATTAGGTCTCTGCTAACGATAATCGTTCTAACACAGCAGCAATATATATTGACATGGTGATTAAAAATACTATAGGTGTACGAGTTCAAGATGAATTTTACAGCACCTAAACATATGAAAAAAATGGGACAGAGTATAGAAAAGGGCACTCTTTTCTATTCGGTCCCATTTTTTTCTTATGTTCTTGCACTGTAAAATTTGCCATTATAAACCCAGGCCAACTATAGCCCAAGCTTCTATACCTGTATGCTACGACAGTCTCTCATCCGATGCCTTTATCTCGTCGTATTCACTTCCACCGACGCAGCGGGTGAAGCTGCATCAACCCCTGGATTTCCACTCACACACGGGCAGGTCATCTGGCACTGCAGTTGCCGCCGAGCAACCGAACCCTCACGCGCACCCCGGCAACCAGCTCAGACCCCAGCCACCCCAGCTGATACGCCAACGCACAAGCGCCGGGGTTGCCACGGACCATGGTCAGCGCGGTTGGGTGCAAGGCATCCCCTGGCGTCGTACGATGTGCGTGGCGCTCGCTGCGGCTCTGATTCTCGGCACCTGTGCGCTCTCGCTTTTCCTGGCCTGGCACGGAGAGGTCATGAAGCCCGTCTGCGACGAGACCTGCATGGAATACACGACGGTACGCAGTCTGTCGGTCAACTTGAGGGCGTATTTGGGCCGGTTTAACTTCAACAGGGTGCATAAAGGTGTTACAGAAGGGGGTGGGTCATTCAAAAACAGTAAAGGAGTCAGTCTCGGCCCAAGGCCCAAGCAACGAGTGTGATAGCAACACATCGGGCTGTTATACGTAGTAAGTCTTGAAGATTTAGGAAGTACCCTCAGCATCAAAATCATGAGCCAAGAGCCACGCAACCAAAGAGACGTGGTCCAGCACGTGCTTGGCATCCTGGAACGCCTGTGACCTAAAGCGGTGCCCCTACGGGTTTGACGCGAGTAGATTGCTGCTTCAGGACGTCAGAACACGCTAGAGTCTTGCTTTAATTCTCCTACCTCTTCCTTCTCTATGCCGGATCGTCAATAAAGTTGTTTCACTCACTCATTCAGGAACCACACGAAATGTAGCGAACATGGTCGATTGTTTCCGAGTTGACAGTAATGCAGTAACGACAGTAATGGACACGCGTTGTGAATAGTTGACTGTATCACGTCTGACCGGAGGCAAAGTCCACTTTTGGTCCCAAGAAACGTGACAAGCCACTGGTTTTCACGTCAAAGTTCACTAGCGTTGAAGTCTCCATTGAATGTTAACGGCGCATCCTGTAAGTACGCTGCATGGAAGTTGTGCAGCAAAAAGTTCATGACGTTAGTCCGCAAGGTTCCCGGTCAGGTGCGACGACTGTTTCTACGACGAAGCCATGTGATGTTTTAACGGCGCCACAGTCACCACAACACATATGAGTCAGTGAGTCGTGTTTGTCCATCTAATGTGCGTATATCAATGGGAACCGAATTCACAGGCTCGACGGGACCAGCAACTTCCTAAATGGTCCTGGACTTGACGCGAGCAATTTTTCCTGCTGCTTCAGAGTGAAAGTGGAGCCAGGCGCATTTTGGAATGCCGCTGTCATCCAACAGTATATGCTTCAGTGAAACAACCCCTCCGTTGATCGAGCCATCGGACACATCAATGTCTAAAGAAAGCATTTATGGCTTGTCCAAACAAAGTACATGCTTTGTTTAAGAAGGTTTCTTTTTAAGTCCACGGACCATAAGTCAGTGGCTAATGGTGTATATGCATAGCTCGCAGTTGGTGATTTGGAGGGCGGGCGACCGAGCCGTTAAATCTGTATAGCCCCCTGCTCACCGAAAACTACATTTGCCGTGGCATACAGGGCACAATATGACTCTGGACCACATCTGCCTGCCCGGCACCCACTTCCGGTCAAAGAAGTGTCCCCCTCCCCCTCCCTAAGAAAAATTCTGCCTACGCCCGTACTCACGTGACCCTTGTTTTTGGTGTTGTGCCCAATTTTTTTTACCAGTCACTGTGGTCAAATGGTTAGCGCGTTCTACTGTTGACTTTGAGGTTGCGGGATCGAATGCCGGCTGCGGGAGCCTCATTTCGATGAAAACGAAGCCTTAAAGGGCAGTGTAGCTAGTTATAGCTGCACGTTAAATAGCGCCAACTGGTCACAATCTCGCGAGCTCTCCACTACGTCATCCCTGTTTATCATATTGTGCTTTGGGGGCGCAAATCCCGACAATCATAGTTTGTTCGGGACCAAGTTTAGTGCAATGTTCCGCAACCCAAATAGCAACGCTTTCTATTTGTAACCGCTGGCGTTGATCGCTGATGTGTGCATTGTTGAGCGCTGCAACACTAACTAAACTAAATAACTACCTTTCTTCGGTAGTTATTTGAGCTTATAATTGTTTTGTTAAAAACCAATGTATTTCACAGTGATTTCCTCGGGTTTGTCATCACGTGCCATTCAGTGCACGCATAGTTGACCACGTGGGCCGGCATATTGTTACGGGATCGTGGCGTTGACGAAGGCAGCAGTGACGAAACGCTTTATTTGGCTGTTCTTTGGGCCCGTAAAAGGAAGGGTAAACTAATAATAATAATAATAATAATAATAATAATAATAATAATAATAATAATAATAATAATAATAATAATAATAATAATAATTTGTTCTGGCATGTGTACACAACAGTTACATGCCACCGAGATGAGGCAAAAGGAAACAGACGAAACTGTTTCCTGAGTAGGCTTACATCCCGGCTCGTGAACAAAAAAAAGGAGTGAGACACATACTCGTGTAAACAGCGTCGTGAAAAAAAAAACTACAGCAAGCAATCCACACTGTGCACTGATATCGGTGATCAGAGCATCGGCCATCGATCAAACTTATCATCGCTGAGACGCGCCTTCTTTTTTACATGGCGCATTAGACTTTCCAGCCTTATTGCTGGAGGTCGCGAAAGCGCTGGAATAAGCAGGATTGTTCGCGTCCTGCGCTCTGGTCAACTACAATCGCGAAGCATTTAGAACTTGGTCTGCGCCGAGCATTGCTTACATTTTTGTGGGTGTGTGCGAAATTGAAACAAGAAACGCGCGTGCACTGTGGCGATATCAATCAGTCCAGTCAAGAACATTCCAACCGTACGCATCGCTTAGGACTGACATTCTGTTCGCGTGCAGCTGCTTGGCGAATCCATGGACTGGTCGGTGGGTCCGTGTCAAGACTTTTACCGCTTCGTGTGCGGCGGGGCAGCGAGCAACCGGACGTCGGTGCGCAATCGTATCAACGAGCGCTTTCTCGCTACCGTCATCGAAACCGCCAGGTATGGGTCCTTCTACAGCAAGGCTGTCTACCCCGTGGTGTCACTGCATCAAGTATCATGACGGCACGCCGCTATAGTTTGGCGCGTGCTCGCGTGGTTCGCGAACTTTTGCGATTTACCGTTCATACTTTTTTCGGCAGGAACGAGGAGATCCCGGCCGAAAGCCAGACTGTAGCGCAGAAGGCGGCGCGTCTCTTCAAGACCTGCGACGACGTCTTGACCCAAGACACGGACTACGTGCCTCGCATCCGCGGCCACCTGCGAGAGGTCAACCTGCACTGGCCGCAACACCCGGCCAATCGCGACGCCGCCTCGGTGGATGTGGTGAGCACCATGCTTGAGCTGAACGACAAGTGGGGCTGGCCGTGCTTCTTCGAGTTCGAAGCCGAGAAAGTCGGCGATTATTCGTTTGAGGTACGTGGAGGCCGTTACCAGCAAGAAAGAGTGAGACGGAACGATTTTGTTATAAAACGCGCCGCATAGCCGCAGCGAAAGCTGGAGAAGCAGCATTTCCAGAGGCTATTTGCCTTATAACACATGGGTGCCGCCATATTGGGCTGTGAAGTCAATGTTTGCTTGTTTAGTGTATTGCGGTGTGACTAAATGAGGCCATGAAACACCGTATGAACCGACCAAGCTGCCTTCATGTGTATGCGTCTACCGTAACACTGTTCAAATATTAAAATTAAGACGCGAAGCACAAAGGCCAACAGCCCAGCATGGCGGCACTAAAACACCTCCGTAGAATAGTCTATAGAGCTCGTCGTAGACTTTCACGGGGCAACTAATATATAATGTTCGTGCTGTGCCTGATGATGATGAGTGATTCCTGTGCCCTTCGTAATGAGCTGGAAGCATTGGACGATCCACTCATTGAGCATTTCGCATTCTGTGACGCCTGCTTGTTGCTTTACTCTTTACCCACGATAAATTACACGTGTTAGCGTGATTTCTTGCTCGATATGACAACTGTATAGGATATTTTTGTGAAAGATTTTCAAACACTGACGCAGCTCTATGACGCAGCTCACAACAGCAAGACCGGTTGCTGTTGTGATCCCGCAGCAGCTTTCTCTGTGAAATAAACCAACTCCAGACCGTGTCTTCAGAAAGAAGCAAGACGTAGTCATCAGACAGGCTTTAGAAGTTTCGAATGTTTGAATAGTGTCTTCATGATGTATGGTGAAGAAGTCCGTCAGCCATGCACTCCTTCAGGGTCACAGGTCTTAGATTGGTAGATATGTGCCCTATGTAACAGTAGAGCGCACCCATGTGTTTGGCCAGGGAGTCTTGCTGAAACAGAATGTCAACACTTCGTGGATTAAAAACACTGTTGCCATGAGTGCGAGAATAATGACATGATGGATACGTTGTCCTGCGTACTGTGTACCCCAACAATCAAATTGCCCACCTCCGTGCAATGTTACATTGGCTGCAATGCTCGGCTTTTGACCCTAAAGTCATGGGTTACATCCCGACCGCGAATTCGACCGCATTTTGATAAAGATGGAATGGTAGAGACCCATAGAGTGTGTGCTGTTAGTGCACGCTCGATATCAGGTGGTTCAAAAGAATGGAGCCCTCTACGGCGGCATGCATAGTAATCGTATCCTTGTCCCCACTCATTCAAATCATGACGTTGTAATTATAATTAGGAGCTGATTATCAATTTATTTAATTGGGACAGTTCAACAGTGGTACAACACCTCTATCGTACCATTCACATTAGCGCGCGCGTATTTACGTCTGCGTGTATGTGCGCATGCGTGTTTGTGTGATTCTGTGTGTGTTTCAGACGGCGCTCAGAAGAACCAAGGTTGCGCTAAGAGAATTAAATGTTCGGAGCTGTAGCACGCAATAAACACTTTAGGCACAACTCTTCCTCTCTCGTTGTTTGGTAAACAACAATCCGTTGAAAGTCAACGCGATCCATAACCGACCAACTTGAAAGAACGTGAAAGTAGAGTGTACTAAAAGCTTTTGAGTGGCTCGAGCAGCTGCCTGGGAGCGGCCGTTTCGGCGTGGAATGAGGCGGTGGCGCTGGCGTCGACCAATCTTCCCGGGCGGATGGCTGACAGGTGTTCCGCGTACGTGTTGGTACCTCTCAGTCGCACCTAGTGTGAAGATGATCTCCCTTTTTTTTCTTATTCACATACCTCCCCTTTTTCGCGCAAATAAAGGTTATTTGACATTAGTGTTATTGAAGTTGCTGAGGCCCGCACTGCAGCCCGAAGCAGCATAGCACATTGTACAATATAACGAGCGCGTTTTTTTTAATTTTTAAAGTGTACACATTTTAGACGAGAAACCAGCTGGCTGGTACACACCAGAAGCGCCCCCCCCCCCAAAAAAAAAGGAATATGGTGCACACAAAACAAGGAACTCTTGGTCCATTCCACGTAAAACACCAAAGCTGGACTCAAATAAAAGGCTCATTGCTTGTGGCTGCGTGCACACACGACAAAAAGTAGGCTTTATTGATAATATTTGAAGAACAGCAGAGTTTTTCCAAACATCCCTTTGGTTTTAAAATATGGGAATAGATTCATTGTTGTAGGACCCACAGAAATGCAAATACGTAATACTGCAAAAGAATGTCTTAGGTGAAGCATAGTAGTGGAAGATTTTGAGAGTTTGAAAAACGCAACACTGCAAAGCAGAGTCGTAACTAATGTTAATCATAATATATAACATAAAAATGCAAGGTTTACATATTTATGAAACAATACATTAGCAATTAGGTAAATTGTAAAAAGCGTAATATATAAAGCCAGGATACAAAAGATAACATAAAGCAAAGCAAACAGAATGACAGTGTTAAGGTTGTCTTTCCAAAATGCATTTTAAATAAAAGATGTTATGGTCGAAAGATCGTTTGAAGGGACACTAAAGTGCAACAATGAATTGGCTTAGATCGATGAAATATGCGCCGAGATACCTAATGCTGCTAAATTTACCATCACAGGTTTAATACAAAAAGATTCAAGATAAAAGATTTATTTTGAGATTTCGCGTCATTATTTGCACGTTCTCTCGCTTGAAAGCCTCTTCTAGAAAAAATTGTTTTTCTTCTTGGTGTACCGTCAAATAATTAAGAGTGCAAGAAAATATGCACGAAAAATGACATCCTTTTTACGCCACTGTAGCAATTTATAGCCTACTCAATTTTAGGCGCTTCTGTGCGCTTTTGACACTGTAGAAGATTTTTCATCTTGACTTCATTTGCGCGTGTAGACCGTGGGTAAGGTCCGACGTTGGCAAAAATGAAGTTTCTGCTGCTCTACAACAGAGTGGGACGCTTGCAACAAGCTGCAGAGCATCTGAGGCTTCTCAAACAGTTACTAAACTGGACTTGCTGATTAGTTTCTCTTGCACGAACGCTTCACATTGCATGATTCCATTGTCTGCACAGGTGAAGTATACGGCTCATTGAATGCAAAGTTCACGAGTGCTAGGATTCAGTGAGCACGCTACGTACGACACGCCAGCAAATCCAGGAAACTCGTGCAGCGCCCATGACTTTGATGGTAGGACAAGACCACGAAGGTCACCGAGAGTGACAACCGCGTCAGACGACGGACTTGAGCTTGCCTCGTCAGCTTCGTCGCCATCTGCAGAAGTTGCACCGTTGGTATCCACAAAAAGCTGTGCAGGAGTGCTAATGCGTCGATGTTTTCTGTTGTCATTCTCAGCCGGCACACACTGATGACGCCGCTGTGTTTGGGTCCGCGGAGCCGGAGTTTTGAGCGTCAAATATGTAGGCAGGTTGGGCAAGATCGTCGGGACTGCATCAGGGGCGAGTGTCGGCGCTCTCCTAGGAATTCGAACTTGAACACCATTCATAACATGTACGTAGTCTCTCACAATGAAATGCGGTTTGAAATGTAACTCGCACACAGCAAAATCGGCATCAAGTTGCTTGTCAAGCCGATGGAGGTTCCGCTCCCAAATAAGTCGTCGTTCTTCGTCTTTCGGGGCTTTAAAAAGTGATACTTCCGACTTTGTTGCACACGCGGATATCCAGTTGTGCAACCTGGCGCGTAACAATCGTTTAGACGCTACTTCTTTGTCATTTAGCGACTAAAACCGAGATGCCGGCCATGCCGCTGAGCCAGCCGAGTAAACCAAGTGGGAAGATTGGGCGATGGCAGCGCCGCCGCTACTTTCACCACAAGTTGGGGATGGAGAAAGCAAGAGGAAAGCGTTTCGGTCGCGCCACTCAAAAGTTCAAGTACACTCTAGTGAAAGTCTATACGTTGGTGCACCATCTTAAACGAAGCACCATGGTGTGACCCTTGCACAGCGCTGGCTTCCGACGGATAATTTTTTTCGCAAAGTAGCACAAGTAAACAGTGGCCGTGGTGGAGCGGTCACTGTTTTTGGCACCTTCAAGAATTTCACCTATCTGCCGGGCAACCCGGCCTTGCTGAAATAGCCTGACGGCGTCGTTCGCGTCGTCATATACGCTGTCTCTCTGACCATCTTGCATGGCGAGTTCATAGACAATTTGGTTGGCTGCCTCGGGATGCGTCGTCCGAATCGATGCAGAGTTGATCACTTTGGCCTGCGTGTACACGACGGAAACCGCAGAAGGCTTGACTCCTCGGTACGCCGTTATCGCAGTGGTTAGGCCCCTATCAAAGGCAGCTGTGACAACTCTATGCAGCGGATAGCGTGACATGACTTAAGAGAAGTGCCGGGGCCATGCATGCGTGGCAGAGATGAAAGAGCAACAACTTCTGCTGTGGTATGGGGGCTGTGCACAGCCATGATACGAAGAGCCGGGAGAATTAGGGCTAGTGGCTCGGACACCATGGTGTCCAGACTGGCCGAGAGCCAAGAGCGTTCTCTTATTTTTCAACCTCGGGCTTCATCCATGTGGCTCTTGTTGTTTTGGCAAAGCTGAACGAACGCGTCTTCCTCTGCTCAGTCATAGGGACGCGGTGAATGTTATGTAGTGGCCGTGGAATGACCATGCGAGATAAGAGTAATGGTTATTTCGCTCTAGCTTTAAACACAGACAGCGCGAAAACCAGAGTAATTCTACAAGAATGATACATGTGACACCGTTGACGTTTGTAATTGCATGAGTGATGCTATCTGTGTTCTTTTTAGGGAGATACACCTTGATGTCTCCTCAAATGTGAAATTCAACCATCGGTGTCTCGTCTCCCGCAACGTTGCGGACGAGTGTAGCAAAAAATTGTTAAATGAAATTCATCGCAACTTTGACGTTGCCATTGATTCCACGGCGGCGTCAGAAGTAGCCAAAATTTGTGGCACTGCCATGCAGTCATTATAACGTACGCTACAAGACATCATGGGGGCCATTACTCATTACATAGCGTCGTGGCTTTCAAAAAGTTGTCTGATCACGAAGCCAGTGCAAATCCAGGTGAACTGACTCCAATCTTGGAGGTCATGCTCGGAGGCAGTTTTACGTTAAATGGAGAAGAAGAATAACAACTTTATTTTGAGGGAAGGGGCACAAATTATATTCAGAGCGTGCATGGTGGTTGGGGCCCTAAGTCAAGCGCCCCACTGGCTTGCGCCGCTCGCCTAACATGACTCACAAGTGATAATTGCACCTCTGGGTACGAGTGAAGAAGAAGAATAACAACTTTATTTTGAAGGAAGGGGCACAAATTGTATTCAAAGCATGCATGGAGGTTGGGGTCCCGAGCCCAGAGCTCCGCTAGCTTGCGCCGCTCGCCTACGTGACTCACGAGTGCTAATTGCACCTCAGGGTCCGAGCTGGCAAGTTGCGCCTCCCACTGCTCCGAACTTACAATGGTGTTGTCTAAAAAAAGTCTCTCGCTATCTCTCGTTGTCTCTTGCTATCGGTCACACTCCAAAGAGATGTGAAATAAAGTTGACGAACCGTCGCATTACGGGCAAGCGTCACGGTACAACGTACGATATATGCTGCTGAGGCCCGATACATTCAAAAGACTCCCGTCTGCACCTTGCGGAGATTCGTAGCGTCTTCCCCTTCAAAATTTTTCGAAGAGTGGCAGGGCCAGTAGACATATCCGAAGTATATGCTCCCTCTATATCATGTCAAAAGGTATAATATACAGTAACTCAAAAAACACCGACAAAGGAAAACAGTAGTTTTTACCTGCTAGTCGTCTTAAGGTCCCCTCACCAGGTGAAATAATGGATAATTAATTTTGCAGGCACTGGAAGGTGTTGCCCATTCAATATTAAGCATTGCTCTGGCTGCTAACAGCTTTAGTGGCAGTCTGGCAGAACTTTAGTCGACTTTGCGTCAGGTATATCTCACGTGGACACTTCGAGGCCTTGCACGCGAAGGCTCAAAGCCTGCTGGAAGACCCTGCCTTCCAGCAGGCACAGGTCTTCCTCAGTTAATTTTATCGTGTATATCTCTGCACTTCCACCTGTGGTAATTAGCTGGCGCTGCTTGCCGCTAAGACGTCTAGGGACGATCATTCTTGTATTGGCAGCTGGTGTCACGTAGCACGTAATATATCTAACGCGATAGCGTTACAGAGCTCGTTTCGCAGACATTCCGGTGTCGGTGTCAAGGGTGGTGAGCGAACTTAAAGGACCTGCTTAGTGCCTGCTGGAAGGCTCTAGGCTGGTCGTTGGGGCTGCGCAAGGCAGCGGCCCACCGCTGCGGAAGGGTTCCGGAGTAAGCACCTTCCGAGTTTCTGATACATTGCCAGAGCTTGTGGGTTAATGTGGCGACGTCAATACACCTGACCTTCCATATATATGTAGCATGTGCATTCGGGTAGTCTGCTACACAGTGAGAGCTTAGGGTATGTGCACATCTGCAGATCGCCTGCGTCTTGTCCAGCTTATCGCTGGGCGGACGGAAGGTTCGGCGGACCAGGTCGACTGCCACAAGAATTTTTCAAACTGTTTCATTAGAAGCTGAGAAAGACAGTGTTTTGAAGCGTTGCGAAATCATGCATGATGCGAAGTGGCACACTTGAAGCCCTTGCTGTTCGCCCCGCGCAGTCTTCGCAAGCCAAATCCCTCCACTGCTCTTTTGGGCACTTGAGCGGGAGAATGGTATGGCTCATACGCATGACCACGCCATGTTCAAACAAGGTATACTGTGCCCGAACCAGCCCGCACCTCCGAGACGCGAGTGGTGCGGGGGTGCAAAGCTTATTGAGGCGGCGTTCCCAGCGTCGCGCATCTGCTTTATACGAGTTAATCCGACTGTGTCTTCGCCGATCACTTGACTTTCATTGGAACATGCGAGGTGCGACATTTGTATGGACGCGAGACTTGCAGTAATATCAGCCAGGGCGGCATGCTTGAACATATAGATGAACGTGGGAAGATAGATGAGCCTGACGAGTGCTGGAACGCGGTAGAAAACGTATACTTTCATTGTCAGGGGTTGCCACTTCACGATGCGCCAAGCGCCTGAATATGAACGCATGCGAAGCGGTGGCAGAACAGACTCGCTGCGATTCGCAGTAAAAATTTAAAAAAAAAACGCACATGTTTCGTCTGTGTGCTTTATTATTGCTCTCAAGTTTTAGTCATTTATTCGAGCAACAAATTGAAAAAAAACTGCGCATGTGCCAAATAATCATCTAGGTGTTACGGCTACAGTTGGCGACGTCAGAACAGATACATCTACGTAGAGGACAGACCTGCATCCCGTCCTGTACGTCGTCCCTTTATATGTGAGTGCGCGTCCACGAGAAGGCAAAGCATCGTTGAAATTTGAAATTTGATCCATTTACGTGGCACGTAAGTTTGAAAAATTTGGCAGACATGGTCATGAACGCCCTGTGTGTGCACTGCGCTCGTCAGCTCATTATGGTCGAACCTGCCCTTCATGTGAATGCATAAGCGACTTTGTGAGCTTTCCTATAGGCACCCGACAGTGGACCAGAGGGCGCGACGAAGCTCTTTAGGCCGCCTCAGCATTGTTGGTACCGACTACCAGGGAGGCTAAGAGAATGGAACGCTCACTGAACACAGTGACACGCAGAAGTGTCAGTGCCCTTTTTGGCACGTTTTCAAAGAACGCTTCCTGGGCGCTTAATCAGCCGTGACCCCCTTGCTCGCAACTAAAAAAGAAAATGATATGCACGTGCAAGTTCGGTTTTGCTGCGTCTACTCGCTAGGCTACGCATTGGAAGGTTCGCTTTTGCTGCACCTACTCGCTAGGCTGTGTGTTTTGGCGCTACAATCAGATCTTGTAAACTGCCTTTCCGGGTGCCAGTGCTTTCTATTTTGGGCTGTTCTTATTTCTACTCTATCGTACCTCATCGACCAAGCATCCATTTTCTCTCTGCTTTTGTAGATCGTTGTCAAACCTACTCGAGGCCTCGACCTCTTCAAGATGACGGTTCTAAGGCTCGTGCCGGGGTCGCCGGCCCACCGACAGTACTTCGAGACGCTGTACACGCACTACGGTGCCGGCGTAACAGATGGCGTCACCTTCGAAGATATGCTTGGGTTCGAGGCCGAGGTCTTGGAACCGCTTCTCCAGATGTACAGCATGGCGACTCGAGCGTACGTGTTCGAAAGAAGCCCCTACGACACATCCGGAACGTGGGAACGGTGGACGACTACCATCGCGAGGCACTACGACCTCACCGGAAGCGAAGAGGTGTGGGGACGTGTTTACACAGAGGCGCGCTGCACCTTTAAGAGAAATATTGATACTTACAACCTACAGTCAGCACTTGTCACAAAAAAAAATGTATGGACCAACTAACTCCCCGATGGGAACACTAAGAGACCCCTTGCAAAAACGACGCAACACTGGGCAGTGGCGTCCATGGTAAAGGAAGAAACAACCACGAAAAGCGTGCGTCCGCTGGGCTACGTTCTTTTATGTTCCGCCTTCGTTATGCAAGCCACGTTCCATGCGACTGTTTTCTCCACGACCGGTTGAGAAAGTGATATGTTTTGCCTTCTGCCTCTATATGCAGACAGGCTAGTTGAGTTTTACGAAATCAAGTCGACGACAGAGCGTTCCTACGACCGCAGCAACAACTTCAGCGTATAATTGCATGGGACGCCGCTGCTATAACAAAGGCGGAATATAAAAGGACGGAGCCCGGTGGATCCACGCTTTTGTGGTAGTTTTTTCCTTTACCATGGACGCAGCCGCCCAGTGTTTGCTGTCGTTTTTACAAGGGCTCTATTGAATGCGAAGGCGCCGCGGTGCGCACGGCGTTCACCCGGCTGAAAAGGGCGTCGACACGGGTGCTAGAAGAACGGTTTGAAGCGAAACACGGTGTAGCGTTTGAGCTCAAACCTCACAAACGCGAAAATGCACGCGACAGCGACGAGCAGGGTGACGAAACAGGGCGGCGCGCGACGTGTCGCGTGGTAGTTTTCGCGTGATCGCTCGGTTCCCCAGATTTGGAAACCATCGCCCATCGCCCGGAAGTGCTGTGCTCAAAGCACCGGAACAGGATGTACATGAATGACGTACTGCTGGTTCTCTTCTAGTGCCGCAAAATCGCCACCTCTTCTCACTCACCTCTCCGCCCGAGTCACGTGTGCACAAAGAAGAAATAACGTAATGTTTATGCACGTGCATAAAAAAAGGGCTGCAAGGCAATAATAAACGCTTTCCGTTCCATTACACAACAATATGTCTTATTTTTAAGTTGCATACCGCTCACTACGCGGTTTTCTTGGTACGAGTAGACGGCCTCATGCAAGCAACAGTGGAGTTCGCTTGCCGAAGACGTCACGTAAATGAGGTTTGCCTGTGCTACAAATTGTTCACGCGAAGGCAATCTACGTCGCGTCGCTCGTCGCTGTCGCATGAATTTTCGCGTTTATGAGGTTTGGCCTTTACTTGGTGAGCGTTTCTTCCAAACTCAAGGACACGGGAGGCGGGTTGGGTTTCGTGTAGGTTTCATCGCAGATAAATGAACCGAAAGAGTGTTTTTTTATTCGACGTTTGGTCTAGCTTTGAAACAGGTGAAGAGGGTGAAGCGAGATAGGAGTGCGTTGAGGGTGGAGGAGCCGGCGGCTAGCTGCAGCTGCGGGTGCTGCGGCGAGCGTGCTGCGGGTGAGGGAGAGAGCGATGTCACGGCGCACCTGCGAGGGGAGCGTGACATTAACACGCAGCTGTGGTGGGACCTATACTTGGTACCATTACAACCTCTGCGGTGAGGGGAACGCATTGCGGTACGTTCGTACGCACGCACGTACGTGCAGCGTTACACACGTGAGGCAAAGAGCTACTTCTCATCTGGTATTCAATAGCTCTGTAGCAAGCGAAAGTATGAGTTGTCAAATTAGAAACTTTACTACCGTTATAGCGATTATATAGTTACAGTTATCACCTACCCGGAAGTAGTGATACGTGTGTAGCGTTACTATTCAGATATGCTGCAATTAAAATGTTATCCCACATAATATTGTCTGCATATGACTACCTTGCACACCACAATGACACCCTCCGATAACATCGTCTGCACATCCAACACGCATGCGTATAGGCGTGCACAGCCCGATGGATTAACAGGTACAAATTATCTAAAACGCTATAAGCAAACGGCTCTGTGCTCCTAGATGTCCGGTAGTCCCTTGGCTGACCTCCCTATAGGGAGATCCAGTCCACTAGTTGCAGCACACAATGTCGTGGCTTCTACGCGACACGAGCAATTGAAAACAATATACTTTATAACCATTCACCAGCGCAGCATACGTTGTTTATTTGAGCTAACGATGAACGCAAACTTCGTTTTGATGCTACGGACACTTATTTTCATGATTCGCTATACTTGAATATTCGCGTAGACGCTCAACCGCACCTTCCCCTCTTGGGATGAATAAAGTTTTTCTTCTCCTCCACCTTTAAGACTTTAACGCGACATTTATTTCGGCAGCTTTCGCGGAGTGTAGCCCGCTGCTCATTTTACCCTGGAGCTGATAGACAGTTTGTTTCTGCGCGCGTATAGTACACGAAATAGCGTAACCTAGCTGTGACAGCGGAAGAGATAGGAAGAAACAAAAAGAGAAAGAGAAAGAAATCACAGCATAGCCTTCTATAGTATTGCGCGAGAATTCTAATGAAAACCGAGCATGAGGAGGACTGATGTGATGGTGAGGAAGATGAAAGTGAGCGGCGCAGCGTATCATTGCATAGTGAAGTGTGGCATGGCAGGGGCGTAGAGTAGCTAGGGTGAGGAAGAGGGAATGAAAAGGATGCCACCGTGTCCCCTGTTTTCTCGGGATTCGCACCAGCTGTGCGGAGCTGACCATTTTTTAGGAGCAAAGTACCTTATCTCCGCACCATGTCCCTCAGTCCATAAACTGCCGCCCGCTGTCTACAACGAACGTAGAAACCGGAACATCTGTGAAGAACAAAAAAATATGAAAATGCTGGTAACCAGAACATACAAAATAAAACACCGCAAATACATCGACATTTACACCCATAACTCAAATCACATGGCAGAACACAAATTTAACAAGATCAAAATAAAAGGCTGTTAACCAGAACAACACAGAAGGCCATAATACATAATCTGATGCATACTGCTTCGCGCCGTCATCAGCATTTATTTCATGGATATGCGTGGGCGTTTTTTACATAACCAAGGCCTACGGCTCGGCTTTATGTTCTTCCATAGTAGAGTAGCTCTTACTCTAAATCGTTAAGAACTTTTTCTAAACACACATTACTGCAACAGCTTCAGCCAGACAGGCTTTATCCAACAGTTCACGGGCCTAGTGCTATAAGCACTAGGCCAACGGGACAGACTAGAGCTCTCCCATAGTAGAGTACCAAGTACTATAAATCGTTAACCAGTTATTCTAAACACATTATGTGGATTGTCCAACAGTCAACTCAAAAATCGTTAACCAGTTATTCTAAACACATTATGCCGATTGTCCAACAGTCAACTCACCAAAAGGCCCCAAAGACCCTTCTTTCGTGTGCTACACATCCAGATCACGATCTCGACGAGCCACCGGGAGTATTTCCTGGTGGCGCTACAGCTGATCGCGCAGAAGGAGACCGTCGTAGAGCTCGTCATCGGCTGGCTGTGTGTCCAGTTCACCTCGTGGTTCGCCAACCGACAGCTGATCGCAAACTACCACGGCTACGGCGAGGATGTCGCGGCGCAACACCAGCGCGCGTGCCTGTCCTTCACCTTAGCGACCATGGGAGTGGCCCTGTTCGTGCCGTTCGTGGCGAGCGTATACACAGAACCGGTGCGCGCCGACACTGCACGCATCGCCAGGGCCGTGCGTCGCACCGTGTACCAGAGCCTCAACAGGGCCACCTATCCTTGGTTTGAGATGGACGTAGTCTTCAGCATCATGAACATTGCAAGTGCGCATGACCTCGAGGCCAGGTTAGAAAGCTCTCGCATAGCCCCTCTGTATTCACGCGAGACAACTCGAAAGCAGTAGCCGTCGTCTTCGTCTTCTCAGTGAATGCATTGATAAGCGTTTGCGGGGTTCCTCCTCAAGAGTGGGTGGGGAGGTGATGGTACATCGCAGTTCCCCCTCCCTATCATGTCAATGTGTGGAGCTTGCACTGCACCTACCCCCCCCCCACGTTCGCACGCCTGTGGATGTATTGATCTTAAAAGGAACAAGGTTTGACCGTGTTCATTGGTGCTTGCTTAATAATAATTACAGCGCAGAACCTTACACAGAACAAGATAATGATGGGGCATGCGCAAGGAGCCTTCATTGTCAAAGGGCCTACAATTGTGGTGCAGGTCTTGCGTGGTACTTCGTCATTTTTTTCTGCAGCCTATAATACTCATTTTTTTGAAGTTAGAGGCACTGTGTGTACGTACCAGCACTATTTGCAATGGAGGTGTGTTGTAAGTTAAGACTATTCTTGTTTTACGTTCGGGTCTGCGCTATGCGGCCTGCTTAATGAGCGGATTTATTCCCGCCTCCCCAACCTCCCTCTGTGCCTAATATGCAATTGCAGTGCCCGCAGTATCGATGCCACTAAAACATACAGGTGCACCTCACCTGATTTCGTGTTAACTCAGGAATTGGCACAAACTGGGGCTATCGTATGGAGTTCACATAATTTAATCTCATGCGATCACCTGCCACGACGTCGTCGTTTCAATGCCTCCAGGATTCGAGGCGCTGCAAACCTTTCTCCCCTTACCTCGTCTTGCACTGCTCACATGATCAACCCAAATTTCACAAAGCGGTGATGTGACGTGACTACGACGTCATAACGTTACGTTATGTCATGTGAACTACGAAATTTTCATTTCCGTAATGTCATGATCACCGTCATGGGTGGCGTCATAAAGAGGTGATGATATTTAGTATCCCTGGTGTTGACAACGATGAACAGTTTTCGTTTTGTTGAGGCATTGAAGGCTCTCGAAGTCTTCAAACACTGTCGTCGTCATCGTCATCATCATGATCATTTATTTACCCTTAAAGGCCCTTTTCAGAGTATTACATGAAGGGGGGGAAGAGGTACAAAAGCATGACGAGCAGCATATAATTCGGTCTGCACAGTACGATCCTTTCGAGAAATTTCCGGTCCTGTAGGCACCGAACCACCATAGTGGAAACGGCGTGCCAAGAAAGTAGAAGCGATTCCGTACCTTTCACACTATTTCTGAAGTTTTCGGTGCTTCGATTGATGGCCACAGGTTCTCCCGTTTTCCGGACATGGAGGTGAGCTTCGTGAGGAACGTGCGAGACGCTGCTAACGCCCTCCGTCAGACAGACGCGGACGCCATCGGTACGCAGATTCACACGTGGATGCTGCGGGACCAACTGTACGCGTTCTTCGCCTATCCTGACCGGCTAGACTACACCCTCAAGCCTTCCGTACTAGCGCCACCTGTTTACCACGTGTCCGCGCCCGCGCCGGTGCGCCTGGGCACGTTCGGCGTCGAAGTGGCCAAGGCCACCATTTTCAGCTACGTCGACCTTCGTCACGAGGGCCACAGCACCGATTCCCTAGATATCTTCCGAAGCTGCTTCTACGCGGCCATGTACGAAGACGTAAGTCGAGCGAGCTCTAGGGGCGAAGCTCCTGAGAGATGTGGCTATAAGAGGGAAAAGAAAAGTGAGCATCGTGACTGTCTGCATCAGGGTGCGACACCTCTGCATAGCTCACGAGGGATGGGGGTGATGAGAGATTAAAATGATAAAAATAAAGGTGTAGAGAGAGAGAGAGATGCGCTGGGAGAGCGAGCTAGGACATATCGAGGGGATAGGAGAGATAGGAAAGATGAAAACACGGTCACAGGAGTCCAAGGACGGGGCACCACTTGCGAGAGCTCGTGTCGGCGTCAGGAGATGGCGTTGGGCAAGTTCAGTAGGTCAGAGCTGTGCTGTCGTCGAAAATAGGCGTCAGGAGATGGCGTAAGGCAAGTCTAGTAGGTCAGAGCTGCGGTGTCGTCGGAGATCGACGTCAGGAGATGGCGTAGGGCAGCCCAGTAGGTCAGAGCTACGCTGACGTCGGAAATCGCGAGGGCACAACCGGTCGGCACGGAATCCAGCGAGTGGCTCCAAGCTCCTGAGGACCTTGCCTTGTATTCCATAGTGATCCCGGTATTGAACCGTTGCTATAGTCAAAACTTATGTCAGACACAAAGAAAGGTATCACAATAGACTTCAACCTAGATATAGTCGTAAGGTAAGAGATCGCTGTTTCCGGCGAAGATGAACCATCGAGAAGGGTACTCGTGAATTAATCGCTACTAAAATGCGCTTAGATGTCTGTTAGTTCTGATTAATATTGTGTCTAACAAGGAAAACGAGCCATTAAATGTACTATTCTTTCCTTCAGGGATACCTGTAACACAAAGGGACACGTCGAGCACTCTAGCCCAACAAATTACCCGTATTAAATTGGTATGTCTCGCCACCGGTTTAAGGTGGTCGGTGCTTGGATTCACTTTAGAGGCATATCCTCCAATCCGCCATTTTTAAAAATTTTTCTTGAATTGCCTAAGACGACAGCAAGGGAAAATAATATTTTTTTGATTTCAATATACACCTAATGCCACTAACTTTACAATATGTGGGACAACGGTCGGGTAACGTGTGGTTACTCACCGATACGATACGCTCAGCTACATCCACTTTTTATGATTCACTTCGTAGGGATACGTGATTTTTTACTGCTGAACGACCAACTCTGGGCCGTCCGGCGTGGCGGGGATGCCGCCCCAGTCCAGGGACTTCGAGCCGCCACCTAAAGCCACCGAGATCAAATTTCCGGCCCATTGTGTTCATTGAAGTCTTTTCTCTCTCCCTCTGCCACGAAACAGGGCAGCGAGAGGCACTAGCTAACACTACTGGGGATTAGGCCTAAGCACACATAACTACTCTACAATGTAGACAAGCGAGCATCCCCCCCCCCGCAGTCGTAATTCAATTCGCAGAACATCGTGTATTGTGATTCAAAGGTTGGCATCCCGCCGATGGCAGGGCTAATTTTTCATTCGGATAAATGGCGACATCTGTATGGCCTAGATAAAACGGGCAAGTATGGGTGGGGCATGCGCAACAGAAACCTAGGTCATGGTACTTCTATGCTGGTGTACATTCTCCACGGTGACTTAATAACGAGTTAGTTGCATTTTAAACCGTGTTTTTATTTTCAAAAAGTAAATTAGACGAAAATGGACGTGACTTTAATTGAGGTTACACGAAGCGCCATAGCATATTGGTACCTTCGTTAGGAACCCTGTATTTTTCAGCGTAGTCCTTAAACGCCAGTCGTGGTCGGTGGCGTAACCGATAGACATAAAAAAAGTAATCGATAGACACAGACATGACAAAGTAGTCACAAAAATATACGCAAGGACGAATAGGATTCGAACCCGTGTCGCCTGCATTCTAGTAGTTTTCGACCCCACACCGATGCTGGTGCTTGAATCTCATTGGCAAAAGGACTCCATACAAGCGTCGCATCGGGCAAGGACCCAGGTGGTCGAAATTTCCGGAGCCCTCCACTACGGCGTCTCTCAGAATCATATGCTGGTTTTGGGACGTTAAGTCCCACAGATCAATCAAATAAATCAACATCGGGCAAGGAATGCCGTCAATCTGTGGTGTATAGCGAGGAAGAAGAGTAAAATAACAACCGCTCATCACGCGACGCTGATTACGCAACGATTGTGTGGTTTAATGCTTCCCACGTACTGCAACGTTCTCAGCTACAATCGTTCATCGTCATCAGCCACATGCAGGATCGGCATTGTGCACGTAATACCTTAAATACGCATAGCGGGTACCTTCGGTATTCAGTGTCGGCGTCGTTGGTGGTAAGCGAGAAAATATTCGAAGAAAGTGAATAATAGAAATTTCTGGGTCCGAGTGGGAATCGAACCCAGAGCGTCAACGTTGGCACGCAGGGGTTCTATCAGAGCCACAATGTTTGTTCGAAGTGGTTTGGAAATAGAACACTATATGAATGTCATTTAGTGGTATAAGTCTCCTTAACGCGTCGTGTATTGCGTGGCGCGAGCGTTTAGCGGCAAATGGCGAAAGATGTGAACCGAGCAGCGATTGGGTGTTTCGATGGCCCACCGATTACAAAGTGATCAGACATACTTACATATAATCGGCAGCAGAACCATAAACAATTGTGAACAGCTGCGTAGATTCGCGTGTTGCCCTGTGGACGCGCGTTGGACGTTTCGCTGATTCGGAACGGAAATAAATGTGGCACAGTGGCCACCTAAGTGCACTTGCAGAAGGCATTCAGTGGTACTATGAGATGACCAGTGTTACGCACACAGTCTTTCGTTTCCTAACGGCATGGTTTAGGCATGAACCGAAATTGATATGTGGGGGTTTAACGTCCCAAAACCACCGCATGAATATGAGAGACGCCGTAGTGGAGGGCTCCGGAAATTTCGACCGCCTGGAGTTCTTTAACGTGCAACCGAATCTCAGCACACGGGCCTACAACATTTCCGCCTTCATCGGAAATGCAGCCACCGCAGCCGTTATTCGATCGCGGGACCTGCGGGTCAGCAGCCGAGTACTTTAGCCACTAGACCCCCGCGGCGGGGCGGCATGGACTGAAGCATCGGAAGCTGATTCGCACCAGGCCAGATTACGCCATCTCCATCAAATCTTGAAGGCGAAGCTTCAAACGCCCTTCTATTTTCTTGCAATGTAAAGATAAGCTTACGGCACGATCAGTCTCGAATCCCATTATGGGTCGCACTTTGTTTCAGCGACCGAGGGAGGCCGACGCCGAATGGGAGCGAAGAGTGGGCCTCCACATGGCGTCCGGCGCCGCAATAGACGTCACGCTGGCGGTGCTCAGAACGGAGGCGTCCTTCGACGAACAGAGGCTGCCCGACGTGCCTCTGTCGGGACGCCAGCTGTTCTACGTGATGCTGTGCTACATGCAGTGCGGGGCGCAACACGGCGCGGCGCTGTGCAACGAGCCCCTTAAGCACAAGGAAGACTTCAGCGACGCCTTTGCGTGCCCTCCGAGAAGCAAAATGCGATCGAGGCACCAATGCAAGAGCTTCGTTTAGCGTATAACGCCATGCACCGTATATCGTGCAAAACGAGTGTAGCGTTCGCACGGTATACATTGCGCCATGTGTATGTTTATTAAATGTGTGTGTCGAATCGCCTAAACTTAAACCAGCGAAAAAAATGCACGCATCTTCACTGAGTCAATTGTGACGAGTGGGCGAAGCACTGGAATTTGTTATTACTGTAGCGCCTACCTTCCTTGACGTCTGTGTCGTCTTTTCCTTTTTTTTCATATGTGCTGCGCTAATACACATGCAAAAAAAGGAAAAGACGACACAGACGTCATGAAAGGCATGCGCTAAATGTAGCGCCTACCTTTCTTGACATGTGTCTACCTTTCTTGACAAGAAAAGTGCAGCGCACAAAGCAGCTAGTTCCACTGCTGTAGATGCCGTGGAGTGGTCAGTCCCAAAGCTGATGGTAACACCTCTTGCTGGGATAACTACTGCCCCTGACGAACACTGGCGGTTCGTGGAACCATCGGTGTATACATGTATGCTGCCTGAATATTTCTCGTGCAAAAGAAGAAGAGACAGTTGTTTCAGCACGGGCGACGAAAGCTCAGATTTCCTGCGGATCCCTGGTACACTAAGATGCACTGTGGGTCGAATAAGACACCAAGGCGGTATGGATGGTTTTGATACAGGAGTGAAGCCCGAGGGAAGTTTATTGTTGTATTTCACAATCATTTTGGCGAACGGTGCTTGGCGCCTCTCTGAAGGCAACAGTGCAAGGTGATGACAGGGAGCGCGTGCGAAGTGTCTGATGTGCGTTCTCAGGACTTATACTACACTGTGAATTTGTATCAGATAGTCACCAGCAATTGCAATTGTTGCTTCCGTTGACGTACATCTGGGCAGACCGAGGCACACTCTCAGCGCTTGGGCTTGTACTGCCTGTAGAACACGAACATTGATCTTGCAGGTATTGCTAAGCAAGGGCAAGCTGTATCTGAGGAAACCGAGAAACAGGGCCCTGTAGAGCTCCATCATTGCGTCTACTGACATCCCCCACGTCTTTCTTGCCAGGAACTTAAACAGTTGGGAAATAGCGGTCAGGCGCTTCTTCATATAGGTCACATGCGGACTCCAACAGAGGTCCCTATCAATAATGATGCCCAGAAACCGGTGGGTTTTGGCGTAAGAAATTGGTCGCCCGCAGATTGAGATGACATAAGGGGTCATTGCTTTGCGAGTGAAGGCCACCAGCGCGCATTTTTCTGGTGATATCCTGAGACCTTGTTTCAACAAGTAGTTGGCAATCATAGTTGCTACTTTTTGAAGCCGGGAACGTATCTGAGGACGTGTGACTGCCGATGTCCAGACACAGATGTCGTCTGCGTATATTGAGATTTTAATGGTGCTTTACAAGTATTCAGCAAGGCCAATTAGTGCAAGATTGAATAGCGTCGGGCTAAGAACTCCTCCTTGAGGAACACCCCTGGAAGTATAGCGTCGCGTAGTTGGGCCATCTTCTGTTAACACAAAAAGTGATCTTGCATCCAGGTAACTCGAAATCCACCGAAAGACTCAACCACCAAGGCCAACCACCGCAAGAGCGCCCAAAATGGCTTCATGTAGTACATTATCATAAGCGCTTTTAACATCTAGAAACAAGGCTGCACATAGTCGCTTACGGGATCTTTCGTGCTGAACGTACGAAACTAGATCAACGACATTGTCAATGGAAGAGCGGTCGCGTCGGAAACCAGCCATTGAATTCGGATAAATCTTGTAGTATTCAAGATACCACTCCTGGCGGCCTAGTATCATCCGTTCCATTATCTTCCCTACGCAGCTGGCCAGTGCTATTGGGCGGTATGAGGTGAGTTCGAGTGGGGATTTGCCCTGCTTCAAAATGGGTAACAAGCGGCTTACTTTCCAGTCATCAGGAACATTGCCATCCTGCCACAAGATGTTGTAGAGGCTCAACAGTACTCTCCTTGCACTTTCCCCAAGGTTGCACAAGGCTCGGTACGGAATACTATCGGGGCCCGGAGAAGTTGAACGCCTGCAGAGAGCTAGTGCCGCCTCGAGCTCCTCCATTGTAAAAAGGAGGTCCATGTTGTAGTCACGGGAACGGGGGACGTCACCTCTCACTGGAGAATCTGGACGAGTGGCTTGGTTGGCGATATGCGCAGAGAAATCTTCTGCGACATCGATGTCTTGCCTCCTTTGAAATAGTGCGAGCGCTTTGAATGGAAAGCGCTGTTCCGTAGGGTGACGCTGACCTTGCATCGTTTTGCAAATGTGTGAGAGTGGCTTGCGAGGGTCTAGTGACTGGCAAAACGTTGTCCATCGTTCCGACGCTAATCTATCCATGCGACGCCGAATCTTCTTTTGTATCCTCTTGGCTGCCCTAAGATCGTGAATTGATTTTGTACGCCGATACCGACGCTTCGCCCGGCGTCGCAGTGCTCGGAGTCGCTCCAACTCTATATCAAAGTCGTTTCGTGTGGAAGATATTGTCACCATGCGAGTGGCGTTTTGCATTGTGCTCTTAATTGTTTTCTCTAACCCAGATCGTAGGCCATCACTGAAAGCATCTTCCATGTCAGATTTGAAGTTGGTCCATCGGACTGCTCGAATGGTCGTCCATGGACCATAACTAGACAAGCCTTTGATGTTAAGGTAGATTGGAATGTGATCACTTCCTCGTGTCTTAACATCTGAAAGCCACTTGATGTATCTCGCGAGGGAGTTGGAGACAAAGGCAAGGTCGAGACAGCTGCCGTATGTCATCCCTCGAAGAAAAGTGGGGCTGCCGTCGTTCAGGAGAGTAAGGCCATAGTTGTAGGCGATGTTTGCTAACCTGCGTTCTCTTGCGTTTGTCCGCGTACTTCCCCATGCGTGATTGTGCGCATTGAAATCACCTATGAGGACCCATGGTGCAGGACACACTCTCAAAATATCCGCTAATCTCCTGGAATTGAGATTATTCGACGGCGATATATAAACGCCTATGAGAGTAAACATGACTTTGTTCTTTTTCACAGTGATGCAGACATACTGATTGTCATCATGAGGTGCAATTTGTTGCTCAACATACGTCATTTCAGGACGAACAAAGACGATGATTTTGCTGCACGCACCGTTCGTTGAAGACATGACAGCTTCGTACCCCGACAGTCTTATTGGTTTCGACAAATTGGGTTCACAAATGACGATGATTGGAAACACGACGGTAAACACAAACTGACGAAAATCTGAAAGGCGTGATTTTAGTCCTCTGGCGTTCCATTGGATGAAGGATGCAGCCTTGACTTCTTTACTAAATGTTGAGGTGTGAGTAGCCATCTTCCTAGTTAAGAGATTCAAGCACTGGGCTTAGGGCGTCCAATAGTCCAAGTGCGCTTCGAGCAGATGGTGTATTCATGTCTACTAATATCGCTCGGATGGCTTCTATGAGGGAACACAGCACCAAGATCACTTGACGATCAGTTTTAGGCAAATCTTCCATGGCTGGAGACGGCTCTGGTGTGGCCACAACCTGCAGAGCTTCCTTGGCAGAAGAGCGCGTCGGGAGCGTGGGCCATTCCTCCAGAGAAGGAGGCTTCTGTGTTTCTTTCGTAGAAGTGGTGGGCCCTTTCGCGGCGCTACTGGATGGAACCGCTAAAGAGTGGGAAGGAGCGTCTCGGGAATGTGCCTTCTTTGAAGACTTTCGATGATGCCGACGTCCACGCCGACGCCTGACTACTTCGGCTGCCTCCCTGTGTGTCGAATTGTCTCGGGCCATTTGTCTGAGAACCGCGCGCTCCTTTTGGATTCGAGGACAGTCTTTCGACGAGGCAGCATGAGGACCGCTGCAGTTGGCGCACTTCAGAGTAGTCGCCCGACAGGCGTCTTCAGCATGAGGTTCAGCGCAGCGGGTACACAGTCGTAAGTTGGGGCATACGCCCTTGACGTGTCCTAGCCTGAAGCACTGATGACATTGAAGTGGCTTTTGGATGAATGGTCGAACCGGATGTCGAAAATGTCCAACTTTAACGTGGGACGGTATGCAATCTCCCTTGAAAAATACTTTTATGCAGTGCGTATTTCCAAGGCGCCGCACTTGCGTAATGACAGTTCCCTCGTTTGCAGGCTTGATGAGGGTAGACAAGTCAGCATTAGGAATGGCAATGTCGATGTCATAAATTACACCGGCAATTGATTTATCATCCCTGGTTTCCCAGAGAAGGCAAGCGGGTTAGGGGGAGACAGAAGGTTGGGTGGGCAGATGAGTTTAAGAAGTTTGCGGGTATAAATTTGCAGCAGCAAGCACAGGACCGGGTTAACTGGCGAAACATGGGAGAAGCCTTTGTCCTGCAGTGGACGTAGTCAGGCTGCTGCTCATGATGATGATGATGATGATGATGATGATGACTCTGGCGCTGCAATCGTTCAGCGGCCATAAAGATGATGGTCATAGTCATAGCCTCATATATTTTTCCTGCCTGCCGGATAAACGCAAAACGCCCGTCATCTATGGCGGCGCCACCTACGTAGGGTTAAAGGTCTTTGTACTCGGTCTTTGAGATCAGCAACTTTGGCGTTTGCTAATTCCAGAGGCTATGCCTTGTATTGAAGGGGTTGCATGCCTGCTGAATGAGCGCTAAGCGCCCGTCATTTATGGCGGCATCACTTATGTAGGATTGATTATAATTACGTTTACGCACTTTAAAAACATTTTGCGTTATTTTTGTTGCATATAGGCTCCAAAAACGTGAAAACTTATTGACAACCCTACTTAAGTGGCGCCACCACCGCAGTTCCGAGGATAGCCGCTTCCCAAGTAACCGCTGATAATCCGGCACGGCAAGGAATATCTAGAAGGGTGTGGTATAGTACACGGATTTTTCTATATTCCTTGCTTGCGGGCTTAGAGTGGACTTGTGGCTTCGTTTATTGCACTGTTTTGTTTTTTGTTTCAAATAAAACAAGAGATCATTTTGAACTTTCATAGCCGGTTTGAAATTGTAAATGCCAAGGCGGCGAAGTGCAACTGTTGTCGTTTCATGACGACGCAGCTATCAATCCAACCGCAGGACGAAGTACGGAAATTAGACAAATCCGTGTATACTATCCCCCCATCACCATGCTATAGCTGAAGCGCCGTGCGTTGCAGCACCCATAGGCACTAGCGCCAGAGTTCACTCTAGTGCATATTTAGAAAACTGTGTGGCATGCACTTTGTGCGAAGCCTAGAAATACTACTTAGAAGTGTGGCAGCTTGGGCTAGTTGGTATGACACGACGATAGTTATAGCGCAAGAACAGATCGACGACAAAGAGACAAGAAGGACGTGTCCTTCGTGTCCTTCTTGTCTCTTAGCTATTGTTCTGTTCTCGTGCTATAACTATCGTCTACAAATGCCACCACTTTCGCCTCTGTCGAGTAGGGATAGCTCGGCTTTGCTCAAGCCAGTGATAAAGCGAGCGTCACAATATCGGGATGGGTCAGCCGCATACGCTCATTGTACTCTCGCACCCTGCCACGCATCTTCTTATACAACACGCTCGGCGTGCAGTTTCATCGTAGGTTTCCCCCCGTTTTGGCCACAGACCGCGTGCGCCGTTTTACATTTATAGCAGCTGTACTTTATTGCACCTGCGTCACGCTTGCCGACTTCCGTATGCTGTTCCCGCAGTTTCCCCCGTATTCACAAACGCTCCTCCACTTTACTTTCACCCTTCACTTGACAGAGTTCAGCACTGCGCCACCACTCGGCTGAAAATGATGCTGCGCTACTCAAGAATCGCAGCAGACTATCGCTAATACGCAGTGACTTGCCTTGTCTAGAGACGGCTCTCCCATCGGCTTTCTCAAGTGAAGGTGAAGCGTTTAGTGAAGGAACGTTCTAGAATTATGGTGGTTAGTCTCGTTCACAACCATCTCTAATCTCATATCTGTACTTATTTCACCGCAGGACATGGGCGTCATCATGGGGCCAAATTTCAAGAAGTTTTCAGCGGTATTGGATGAGCGATTCCGAAAGTGAGCGGGAACTTCTACGAGCAAACATTTTTTTCTCTCTTGCCGGGTGCGGACGCACATAATTCGTCAGGCTTTCGCGACGTAACACATCCTCCGCCCCCCCAATTTCACCTGAAAATGCGATATACATTTATTTATGCGTTAATCGTAGACCTTTCAATAATAAGATTGCATTATTTAAATTACTTTTTGCTTTATTGAATTAATAATGAATTCTGTGGGCTAGTAATTTAGTAATGAAACGAACTGCTTCAATGTTGTAATTTGCTCCCCCCTAGTTATTTAAGGGGGAGGCGCAAATTCTTATGCATTGACTTAGTAGGGGAGGGGCGCTGCCTGCGATGAACACCTTGACCCCCCCCCCCCTCTCTTGATGGGGACCCCTGGTTCGGGGCTCGTGCGGCCCGTGGGCCACAAGTTTGCCGACACATGAACTAAAGAAGCATAGACACGGTATTACCTGAAAGTATATTCTCCTCTCCCCTCCCCCCCAAAAAAAGAGAACCGGACACGGGAGACAAGTAGACGAGACGGGCGCTCAATTGCTTTGTCGCAATATTGCTACATTCCTTCTCAAGTTTTGTTATCGCGCCGTTTCACTGTCAGTAATTATCAGCGCAAACCACTCACACCTGCGGTGTTCGATAAGCTTCAGCACCGCAGTCAGATCATTTTGTTGAGATTACGCCCACTTTGCGAACATTACAGATTATTCTGGAAACTGCATCGCCGCTAGCGATAACGATAGATTATTTGACGGCACATGTATAAATGCCGACGCGCTTCACCACTTGTCAGTTGATCGACGCTCTGTTCACCACTATCGGTATACCAGTGTCTTGCTGTAATCTGACCTTCAATTTCCTGGCCGGAAGTTCGACCAGATAAACAGTTTCATTTCAACATCGAGTCTGTTCCCTTCATCCACGTCACGACCCCGTGAATATACGCAATAGATTTTGGAATAGGTGTACTATAGCTTTGCGATGTTTCAATGCCACCTAAATGATTCCGGGCCTGCTCACTGTGTCGGCCACGGGCTCTGACGTCACTCCGTTTCGACCAGTGCGTTTCGCCGCACAGACGCTTGCTCTCGTCGCTCGGCAGACATGGATTGCCAAGCCCGACGAAAATTTTCGTGGCGTGCTAGTGTTCTTGTTGGCGACTTGTTGTCTTGTCCTTGTCCGTGAACGGAAGCGTGGATATGGGATGCGTTTTGAGCACTGAATATTCTCAATCTGTGCAGCTGGAAATCCGAATTGTTGGGTGATGCTGCGTGGCGAATTATCGCGGCAAAGGAACCGATGCCGCGAGTGTTCGCGTTTCCTAAGGACAACCAAAGAAAGAAATGGGAGCGTGTCGTTCGTCAAGCTGACGTCCACATCCGTTTTCTTCGTGACCCGAAGGTACGTGTGTCTGTACTGCATATTTCTAAGTCATTCCAAACAACCCCCCACCTCCATGTTCCACTCTTGCTCCAAAATGAAGGTGTCATGTATGCTTCTGACTTGTTGGCGTATAGGACCTGGTATTAAACTAATACATAAGGGTCAGTAAACGTTTTGCAACTTGCGATTAGCGCCGCGGACTTCTATTACCTCTGTTCACTTGGTTGCTAAAAATGAAAGGGATGCTGCTGCATCACTTAGTGCATCGGTTTTGCGCATAGTATTTTCTTGCCGGTGTTCCTACCACTTCATTGCGGTCAGTACCTTAGCCTAAAAGGTTTCGATGAAAATTAGTTGCGTGTAGACACCTGCGGTAAAGCACTGCAATTGGTTATCAGGAGTGTGATTGCTACTTCAAGGTAGATAATTTAAGAACCACTACCAAAAATATACCGATCCAAGAACCGGCAGTGCAGTAGAAGCGCCACGGGGGCTACACGGCTTAATATAGACCCAGTATTAATATTTTTACCACGCCCTAAGTTATATGACCGAGTACGCACCACTGCGAGAGGGGCCAGAGCAAAAGAATAAACGCTGCTTCTTGTGTCGTTCACAAGAGGCTTTTGTGAAACGAAATATTTTTTTTTCTCTTGCAATGGTCATGCATCGCCCTGATATTGTTCTGAATACCATACCTCTGACAGCAGCACACACTATCCTCAATAAATACGTGTCTGTGAAGAGACGTTGGAAAGAGTACAAATAAAACTGCAGAAACTTTGCAAATGAATGTGGCAGCTCAGGCTAGTTGGTATGACATGACGATAGTTATAGCGCGAGAACGAAACGACACAGAGACATAGAAGTGTCTTTCGTGTCCTTCTTGTCTCTGAGTCGTCGTTTTGTTCTCGCGCTATAACTATCGTTTTTCAAATGAGTTAGAAACAGTTTCTCTGTATGCTCTAGATAGCGTGTGTGTGCGTGCGTGTGTAAATAAATAATGAACAAAATCTACCGTATTTATTTTGTCAATTTGTTGGTACTTCAAATTTTGCTCCTATAGATCAACTACACGTTCGATAGCGTCAATCTTCGGCTTTTTTTTTTTCGTGGAAAAAATGGCTCCCAGGTGAGTCTCCAAATGCTTTGAAGCGCAACACATTACTTAAACCAGTGCTTTTTTTACCCAACAGGCCGAATAAAGATGTTAAGTGTGTTACAACTTGCCGTGAACGTTTTTATCTTTCAACGGAATACGATGGTGGCAACGAGTTCACAGCCTCTCGTACGCTCGCTCGCTTGGGCAAAACGAGTGACGTAATGGCGGCAGGGCCTGATAACCTTCAAGGTGCCATTAGATGTGCACGCTGCCTCGTTTGTGACTTACGATCTGTATATTTCCCACAATTCTTTCGTAATAAAGTCAGTTCGTATTGAGCGCCCGTACAGTCTACTTGTATTCTGTTTCTTTTTTTTTCATTTGCACTCTACTTTTATTTTCAGACAATAGACGAGCTCGCCCAGCAAAGCATTCTATTAAGTAGGGGCACGTTAGGCACTTGCACGTGTAAGTCAATAGGTGGCTCCGTCGGACGTTTCATAGCCTCATTAATTAAAGCTGCGATATATAAAATTGAGAAATCATTCCTTTAACGGCGCAATGTGGCGGCGCCCGTGTATTACGTGAAAGTGTCTATATAGCAAGCAGCTGCTCATGTATACGCTAAAATATGGCTACGATTTCGTCGCAGACATAGCCGTTTATTTTTTTTTCTATTCCTTATCGTGTCGCAGACTGCTCCGAGGAAGCCGGAAACGTACTGGACGGTGTCTTCAAGAACGACCCGCTGCCGAATTTCGTCTCCACCGTCGCAGAACGTAAGTACACACGAGTCCACAACGGTATACGTGGCCTCTATAAAGCGCCTCTGCAACATTTACTCAAGCAATCATGGAATGGCTTCATTACAATAATTTATTGTCCCTGGAATCGACTGCTGCAAAAGATTTTCAGAATCCGTAAAATACACGCGGACTCATATTGCCGCATTCTAAGCGCTTTATCTCTCCTTTCGTACCAGTGGCGTGCTGGAAATAACGCGGAAAGGGAGGGGGGGGGGGGGTGTTAAGAAGTTACGTTCTTTCGTCAGCGCACGTCAGAACCTCGAGCACCTTCATTTCTTTTCTCTCTTTTTTTTCTTTCTTAAGTAGCGAAGTTTCTCAAGGCCTGACCAGACGTACCATTGCAGCGCGTTGGCGCGCGGATTTCTGACGCAGCACCACGCCCTCTGTCTGTGAAGAAAGAAGGCGCGTGGCTCTTGCTGCGCGCCCTCTTTCTCCACAGGGAGAGGGCGCGGCGCCGCGTCAGAAATACGCGCGCCAACGCGCTGCAATGATACGTCTGGTCAGGCCTTTAGGCCCGCCCTGAGCCATCACCGTCGAAGCGCCCTGCGCCCAACAAGCGCGCCGAGCAAAGCAAGTGCGCTCCCGCTGCGGCGCAGGCGCGGCGGCAGATGGCGCCCGCTGCGCTGCACGCGCCGCGCACTCACTCGGCGATTGTTTTCCCGGATGATTTCAAGCTGAACGGTCGTGACCCCCGCGAAATCCGACGACAGCGTAGCTCCCACCGTCTGGTTCACCCGCCGCATTCACCTGACGCCGTGAAGCTCTCGCCGAGTGGTGCCCCGTCCTTGGACTGCTTCGACCGGATCCCAACTTTCCTATCTCCTTCTTTTTCTCTCCCTTGTCTTTCCTATTTCTCTTCTTTTCCTTACTGTATCTTTACTGTATTCTTTAATACCTCCATCCTCCCATTCCCTACAAGACGCTGCGCCGTCATCCCTTGGAAGGACAGAAATAAGCCTCTTTTTCCTTTCTTCAACGCACCACTATCACCCCCACAACCACCACTCACTCGCGCAGTCGTTCCCGCCAGCGAGCGCAGCCAACGCTCTGCGCACCCGCTCCCCACATTATACGCCTGAAAGCCAGCAGCGAGATAGGCGCATAGTCGTGTCCCATTTTCAAGGACTCGCTTGCTGGATTTAGTGCCGACCGGTTGTGCCCTCGCGATCTCCGGCGTCAGCGTCGCTCTGGCCGGCTGGGCTCGCCCTACGTCACCTCCTGGCGCCGACGACCTTCGACGACAGTGTAGCTCTGACCGACTGGACTTGCTCTACGCCATCTACTGACGCCTACAAGAGCTCTCGCAAGCGGTGCCCCATGCTCGGACTCCTGTGACCGTGTTTCCATCTTTCCTATCTCTCCTATCCCCTCAGTTTGTTGTCGCTCCTTCTGGCTTACCACCTCACGTCTCTTCCTCTTTTTACACCTTTACTCCTACCTCTTTTATCCCTCCTAACCCCCATCCCTTGTGAGCTACTGTTGAGATGTCGCTCACTGAAGCAGACAGTTACGGGGCTCACTTTTCTCTTCCTTTCTGTCTTAAGAATCACCCTCTCCCATTTCCAAGAGCTTCGCTCATCGCTGGTATTTGTACACAAAACTACTGTACTTTTTTTTTGATCACGTGGCTTAGATGCGAGAGCGTGCGGCAACCAACTGTGGCATGCAGTGATAACTATGCAGCCCTCGATGATCAACGACCGTGAAATACGGGCTTAAGCACCGTGATTCTAGGTATATGGCTCTTGTCGAGAGCTCTCAGTTTCTAGCCGACTTTCAGAATTTATGCTTCATTCCAGGTCTCGTGCTTCGCTGTAATGTTTGGCTCACATGTTCTCAGAAGCCCTGCCTACCGATCGGCATCGGTTTCTGATCATGCGAAGAAGTGTTGCAGGGCCACTTTAAATTATCGTTTTAATTCCGCGCCTCCTTTGTCATATTGTGCGGTAGGTCGCCGTGCCCTTACTGCTCCCTTTTCAGAGTCCTTCCTTTCGCCATGGGCTTTTTCTACGTCATTGTTGTTGTTATAACTTCGTCGTTTATTGAATGCTGTGACCTCGCGACACAGACGCCCTGCGACTTTGTGGTATTTTTTTAACAAAGAATGTGCTCTGGTTAAAAATGTTTATCCGTAACAAATGCCATGAACAGTCTTCTGTCGAATGTTCCCGAGTCACAGTGTACGCGAACACATTATCCTTTTCTCGTGTCCAGTCTACTCGTGTTCAGCATTAGTATAAGCCTCACACACATATTCACGTTTATACTCACGTATATTCGCGCGTATGCCTAATAATAATAATAATAATAATATAAAATAATAATAATAATAATAATAATAATAATAATATCTGAGATTTTACGTCCCAAAACCAATATTCCAATGCATTGTCATTCATACCCAACTTATACACGTAAACTTCATATTCATATCATAATTACAAGACGCGAAACTTTATCAATTATTTCTGAATTCTAACTGATGTATTTAATGCACTATTCCATAAATTTATTTGAGTGAGGTGTGTTATGAAAAAATTATTTAACGATCTATAGTAAATCGTACTGTAGTAGTGCATTAAGTCGTCCACGATCACGCGGATAATCATGTTTAAAATAAGTCTGGAACGTTTCATGTGTGTTTAGAAAAAGTGGTTAACGATTCAGAGTACTTGGTACTCCATTATGGAAGAGCATAAAGCCGTTCCGTGAGCCTCAAACTGGTGACGCCCTGAACGAGTTCACGATGGACTGCTATAGGTAAGTGGTGGATGAAGTGAGTGCCTACGAACGAAGCCGCAGCAGAATCACTTTTCGCTCATGATCTATAACTGTTCATAAAAAAATCGGAGCGTATCCGCCGACTGAATGATGATGAGTGTGGTGAAGCGTCCGCCAGTCTGTCCACGCTTCCGTCCGTTCGTTCATACTTGCTTCCGTCCGTCCGTGTGCTCGTCCGCGCCCCCATCCGTCCATCTAATGAACACTCAAGTACCGCCATATCGCATCTTTTCTAATATATTCATCGTATATAAATACTGCCATCTAGCGGAAATTCTAAGGACTAAACGAGAGGTGGCTACCTACTACTACTACTACTACTACTACTACTACTACTACTACTACTACTACTACTACTACTACTACTACTACTACTACTACTACTACTACTACTACTACTACTACTACTACATACATCACGGACGCATGACTCATTGCATAAGGAGCTTCGCCCCTAAAGTGTTTAATGATCCAGAAAACAATAAGTCTACAATGGGAGAGCATAAAGCTGTCCCAGGCAATCTGCAAGCTGTGTGTTCAGAAAAAAATTGCAGCATATCCACGGGGTGAATGATGGAGAGTGGGGCGAAGCATCCGTCCGTCCATTCCTTTTTGCGTCTGTCCATCCATGCGTCCGTCTGTGTGACTGTCAGTGCGTCCATCCGTCCGTGCGTGCGTTTGTTCATGCGTCCGCACATCCATCCGTGCGTCCGTCCCTGCGTTTTTTCATGCATCCGCCCCTGCATCCGCCCACGCGTCCATCCGTCCGTGCAGCCATCCGTGAGTCCATCCATGCATCTGGCTGTGTGTCCATTCGTCCATCTAGTCAACACTCCCAGTACCACCATCTCGCATCCTTTCATCATATATTTGACATATAGAAGCACCGCCATCCATCGGACATTCCAAGGACTAAACGAGAGGTGGCACATGCACACTTTCTTACGGCTTGCACTTCGTGTCTACTTCCCACCTTTAACCACCCCGAGTTCATGGTATATACTAGTTCACTTTATTCATTGCACTGCGGCCCGACACTCGCTAAACCTTTCTAAAACCAAGGAAGTTACGCCCAGCGAGTATTGTCAGATAGTGCACAATGTACATGCCAATGGCTGCTGATGGCCCCGCCGCGGTGGTCTAGTGGCTAAGGTACTCGGCTGCTGACCCGCAGGTTGCGGGTTCGATTCCCGGCTGCGGCGGCTGCATTTCCGATGGAGGCGGAAATGTTGTAGGTCCGTGTGCTCAGATTTCGGCGCACGTTAAAGAACCCCAGGTGGTCAAAATTTCCGGAGCCCTCCACTACGGCGTCTTTTTGGGACGTTAAACTCCACAAATCAATCAATCAATGGCTGCTAATGGGGAATGAGGGACAGGAGAATTCGGCTTTTAGTTAACGCGCGCGCTGCGAATTTTTTATTGTTCAAGAACGCACAGGAGAAATCTCCCACCAGCGCCACCTTGCAGGTCAAAGCGTAATACATGTTACGTACTACGACGAGGAAAAGTGTTCTACGATTCATAGTAATGGGTACTCTACTATGGGAGAACATAAAGCCGTCCCAAAACTATTACGGGAAGTGTGGGTGTTATTTTAAAAAAAGTTCAAAGATGTTGAGTGCTTCGTACTAAACTTTGGGAGAGCAGTGAGCCGTCCCGATTCTTAGAAGTGCCGAAAAGGAGGGGGGGGGGGTTAGAAAAAGGGGGGTAACGATTTAGAGCACAGGGTACTCTACTAGGGGAGAGCTTAAAGCCGTCCCACATGCCTGAATACACAGGCATGGTTCAGTGTGCACCGACCATGCCTGAATACACAGGCATGGTTCAGTGTGCCGAGTTAGACACATGCCTGAATACACAGGCATGGCTCAGTGTGCACCGACACAGTCGCTTTTTCACCAACAAATCGTTACCCCAACCGTCGTTACAGGGCAGGTTGCTTACGTAAGCTATCTATTGAACCATCGTCACTTCGCAGGGTGTAATGCTACTTTTCTTCGCAGTATATGAATAGGAACACCAGCTGACGTTATGCGGTGCAAAAGGCTTTAAAGCATGTTCAACTCGAGTGGAAGCCTTTATGGGGATATTATAAAGCAAGAAATATTAGGCACAAGAATAGGTAAGGTAAATGAATACCTTTTGAAACGCGTCCAGGAATCCGGTATTGATTTGGTCACCATATCTATGTCGACTCAACGCGAACTGCGTGTCCGTCCATCCGTGCATCATTAAAGCCTCCTTCATCAGTGTTTTAACTTTAGTTAACCAAAGTAGCAAGGCCGCCGCCGCAAAGTCGTCAATTTTATCCAAAAGTTGCTAAACACTGATGATGATGATGATGATGATGATTTTGGTCTGAGTCTTTAGTTTTTGATCTCATAAGGCACGTGAAAGGGTAATTTTATTTAAACAACAATTTTAGATCGATTTCTCTTGTGGTGAATGAAGTAGGACTGCGTGGCTATCTCCTGGCTACGCCACTGTGAACCGGTTAGCATTGCACGCTAAAGATCACAGTGCCACAAGCAGCTTGATCCTGTATTCATTGGTCTCATTTATTGAAGCTCGTGCCGAGCATTTCACTGTTCTGACATTTTCCTACTTTTATAGGTCTGTTTTAGAACGCTCTACCTCAAATTTCGAAAGTCCCCGAAAAGTCACCAAGACTCCAGAGAGATGTAACTTTAGCTAGCACAACTGCAAGGACGCTAAATTTAGCTAGTTTCTCGCTAATTTAACGCTATTATCATTCATGCTCGTAATCGGAATCGCTGTTAAGAAATAATGACGAAAACAAACCAACATGTCTTAGCAGTGCTTGTTTTCGATTGTTTTGTCCCTCACTCAGTAGCCAAGTGTTTCGCAAACTGGGTGAACACCCGCGCGTTTAACAGTGAAGCTGCTTAGCAAGTCATTCCTTTTGAGTTAATTTAGAAAATTGTGATCATCGTAAACGAATATGGGCACCACAGGTCGACGAACGCCCTAATTACAGTCGACACATTCAAACTCACACAATAGGATCCAGCTGTAAAACAGAGTATGAGTGAGCCCGGGTTAGTAATATTTTGGTCGATTCGAGTTCTTATCCGCTTGAAGAAAATTGTCGCGAGTGTGAGTCCGAGCGAGTACGGCTCGGGAACATTTTGGTGTATCTAAAGTAAGCCTTAAGCGCACTATATATTTCATGAATGAGAACGAGGGAGCTCCCCATTTTTTTCGCCGACATATGCCGTGTCGTCACTTGTATTTTGTCCTGGGAACACAAACACTGCGCAGGCGGAAGTGAGTGAGTGATTGAATGAACTTTATTTGGTCCGGCTAAACGCGACAAAACGCGCACCTGGCTAATCCCACGACGGAACCGACAGGTCTAGCCTGCAGGCTGGTTCAAGGGCACGCTGGACGGCCAGGATTTGATATTCGAAGACGGGACATCGCAGGAGCATGTCTCACTTTTCCTTGTTGAACAGTGGTTAGCGCCGTTCCACGCGCTTCCCGCACAGCCGCAACGCACGTGCGGGACCACTACACCACGCAAGCGGGGGACGAATAAGCCAATTGGCGACGCTCTTTCACGCTCCACAGCGCCACCAATTGGCTTATTTGCCACCCGCTTGCGTGTGTTAGGGGTTCCGGCACGTGCGTTGCGGCTGTGCGGGAAGCGCGTGGAACGGCCCTTAACGCCTCGCTTTCAAGGCGGAAGTCTATACACTGTAGCCGATTTCGCGCACCCTCATAATGGCGGATCACTTGACAAACCAGCCTACATAAAAAACTGGGTGTTTTTGCACTACGCTGCTTTAAATACTTGCAAAAAAATTAATGATTAAAATAAAAGTTGTTACCACGAACCCCTCGGTGAACAAAAAGCTGGTGGTGCTCGACAACTTTCTTTTACAGTGGAACGCAATCACACAGTGCATTTAGTTTCCTTGGTGTCAGTCGTTTCAAGTAGTGCATTCCTCAGTTGTCCAAGGCTACGTTACGTTAGTTGAAATCAAGAAGTTGACATGGACAGGACATGTGGCACGAAAACAAGATAACCACCGATCATCAAGGGTAACAGACTCTATCCAAGGGAAGGTGAGGGCATGAGGTGGGTGGTGGTGGTGGTAAACACTTAAGAGAGGTCTTTCATTACAAGGTGGATTCCCTAGTGAGGGGCCCCATTGGTCGTGGTCGCTGACTGTGGCGCATTGGATAGCGTGAACGAGGGGGAGACAGGTAGTTAGGGGGCAGATGAGATTCAGAAGTTTGTGGAAATAACGGAACTGAAGCGAGCACAAGACATGGAAAATTGGTTAAATATGAGAAGGACCTTTGCCCGGCTCAGGGCGTATAGTGATCAGGCTGGTAATGATGATGACGATCGTGATAGACTTTGTTCGTGTGCAAAATTGTTTGCGTTAGCGTTGCACGGTGTACCTTAGTCGTAAACATCAAACGCCGGATAGGTGCGGCCATCTGGCTGGGCCGTGATGAACCAGGAAAGGTATGAAATGTTGTCGCAAATACCCTGGGTGTCTTACTTTCCTGTTGGTGTGAATTCTCGTCGGCGCGGCTTGGAATAAATTTATATTTTTTTTTTCTTTTTCCTCAAGTAGACTACAGTCTTGAAAAGAAATCTAAACTAGGAACTATAATTTTATTTTCAACTGCTCGCGTTTTCTTTCTTGAAAGTCCATCTTTCGCCACATTTCTGTCAAGAATGCTTTGTCACGCTGATAGCACGCGCGCCGTTCGGGACCGGGAAGTCACGGTACTGAAGTGATAACTCAAGGAAAGTGCGCGAGTTGGATGAGGATTATAGTGGCGTGGCACAGGCACACCCTAAATACTCTACCTTTTCTTAGAGAGTATGCGAAAATAAACAAACGTGTGTCTGATTTTCGTTACACGACCGGTGGTGACAAGATGTCGATGTCATTGTGCCTTAACCCGTTAATCCGTCAATGCCTCCGCGTATAGTGAAATATCGCACAGCTGACCAGTCTCGTTCAAAGAGCAGACACGAGTACTTTCAGTCATTAATCAGACCCTCGTGTCCAATTTGCGCAGATCTGTTAGCAGTCAAGGAAATGCTGGACAAAATCGATGGGGTGCTTGCCAGTGAAGACCTCACCGAGGTCACCGAAGGTGTCAACAAAGTCTTGTCTTCTCTCGGCTCCGCGCAATCGGTGTGCGTGCCCCCCTCCTGCCCTCAAGACGTGAAGGACAAGCTCGGCAGCGTGGAAACCGATCTGAAGCAGCTTCAAGGGAACACTGAGGTACGGGTGCAGCTCACGCCGAGTTTCTTGTTAATGTGTTGATACGCAAGGACGCCTGGTTGTGCTGGCCAGTTATTGAGCTTCCGCGCCACTCCACCAGCACGGAAGCTCATTCACCGAAATTCAATAGAGGCAGGCATAAGAGCAGTTGGTCCATACTAGCTTATATTACAACCAACATTTGCCATTGTTCATCTGGCCCTGTAGCCATCTTGTAGCCAACGTTAAATGTGTTCTAGTTTTGGTCAGCCAGCTTCGTAGACAGTCAATGCCACCGGTTCAGAAGACGGCGTAGAGCTAGAAGGTGCTATTCTGGAACACTACAAAATTCCACCATATCGTCAAATGTCGTAATGACGTTTATTTTAAGCCAATCAGGGAGGCCTTCGCTACCCTCGTAGCTAGTGATAATTCACAAGTATCTGAATTAACAGTGGAACCAAGGCCGAGTGGTTTGAGCCACGCAATGCGTGTTGGTGACGTCTGTGCGTTTGCCGTCTTTCATCCGGCTCAGTATCCGTTGCGTAGACATGATCTCTAGCTGCGTCTCTAAATTTCAGCCAACTTCGTAGACAACGTCAACAGGTCACAAGACAGTGCCGATACTGTGGGGGTGCTATTCTGGACACTGTCTAATTCCCGCCATATTGTCAAATTTGGTGATGGCGGCATTTTAAGCCAATCACAGAGATCGTAGCAACTCACTTTGCCAACTGTCATCGATTAATGACGGAATCTGACAGCATGGCGGAATTCGACGATGTCCAGAATAGCACCCCGGGTGAACTTCAGGATGTTGCCGAATGTCGCCTTTTGTCAGAATTCGTAATGGCTGCTCTCTATAGGCCAATCAGGCAGGCCTGGCAGCTTCGGGAGCCTGCAAGCGTTGGCAAGTGACAGAATTCGCAAGTGAACAAGAACAGAGTAGTTCGAGTGATGGAAGGCGTCTGGTGGACGCGTACGCGACGAACGCCGCCTCACTTCGACAAGGCACATTTCTAGAGAACGAATAGATTCAACTTTGTTATTTTAAAACTATACTCTCGTTCTATTGTTTTGAAAAAAGGGGGTACGCAGCTTACAATTAGCGCGTGGGAAAGAGTCGACTTCCGGACCGAAGATCTACACCAATAATATCCAAGGGTTCGGCGCCGGCGCCATCTCGTTTCGATAGTGGTTTCCTGACTTCCCAAGAATAACAGCATGAACACGAGACACGAGGACCGCGAAGAACATGGGACAAAGTCCTAACTTGAATTAGTTGAGTTAGTTCCCGTCTACTAGAAAGTTTAGGTCAGCACTTTGTCCGTGTTTTTCCTAGGTCATCATGTTTCGTTTGGGGGTGTTATTTTTGGGACGTTACGCCGGGTTTCGTTACTGACGGGTTTTCCTGTTTCGTTTGTGTCCCTGATGCTGCCTTCAGCTATAACCTCAAAAGCTTTGTACTAGTCTGTGGCAACTTCAACGTACACATTATGGACCATAAGACCTAGCTTTGTCATCGGCTCTTTAGGTCACTTTATGTCAGTTTGTCACTTCATTTATATTATATGGAGCGACGCTAGAATAGTCTACGATTACTCGCCCATACAATATCCACAGTCTTATTCACCCGTCATCCTCGTCATGATTCACTTTGTGCAGATGCGTGGACTTTACCACGTCATCTATTTTACTTTTTTTACTTCAATATATCTGTGTGCATGTGCGCCATCTTCTATCTTCTCGTGTTGATGCAAATGAACGTTCCGTGACTGGTCTCTCTTAAGTCGAAAGACTTGCTTCGTTAAACGCACAAATTGACTACCGGCGTTGACACGAGTGATGTCAAAGAGATGCATATTGCTGGATGACTTCGCCATGTGAAAACATCATAGCATCACATAGCGCGATAATTGATAACGTCGTCATAATGTCATTACACTACATGATCGCTTCGTCAAAGGTGGACCATTCAATGAGACCATGCAAGACTAGGAGAGGTGTTGATTGGTTGATTGATTGATTAATTGATTGATTGATTGATTGATTGATTGATTGATTGATTGATTGATTGATTGATTGATTGATTGATTGATTGATTGATTGATGTGCGGGATTAGACGTCTCAAAACCACTTTATGATTATGAGAGACTCAGTAGTGGAGGGCTCAGGAAATTTCGGCCACATGGGATTCTTTCACGTGCACCCTAATCTGAGAACACGGGCCTACAGCATTTTTGCCTCGATCGAAAATGCAACTAGGAGAGTTGTAGAAAGCTTGTAATCCTAGAGACAGCACTAAACCACGTTTCGTGCACAAGGCTGTTGGAGGGGGGCGCGGGAGGATTAACGCATCAACTGATACAAAGAAAATAAAATTGACGTCGAGGTGGATGCATAAGGGGTACTGTTGTTATCATTTATTGGTACTGCAATCTTAGACGGGATTTCAACATGGTGGAATATGATATACAACGCAGAATATGCGTATATGCCTGCAAATGATACAGTGAAGAAACACTATAGAAATAACTAAATCAGATTCAGCAAACCACATATGCAAAAATAAAACAGAGGAACAGCTAGGCAACGCCGATATAACATGCAGAGTTGCTTTGTTCCACTCACCAAGAAGGGATGAAAATGCTGACAAAGAATCTGCGTGAACATTTGTGTTAAGGTTATCTAAATCTCTGACAGTGCGCGAGAAAAACAGAATACTTGAAAGAATCATTATAAGAATGAAAATATGTTATTGTTAGCCCATGCCTTTCGTGCGTTGAATAACTGGAAGCAAATTATATCCATTCGCTTACGTCAACAAATTGTTCTGTTTATTGGTTATAATGGCGTTTAGACGTTTGGCATCCACCCTTAGTATGGCTGTTTAGAGACGGTTTCAAGATCACAAGCGTTGTACCCTAGAAAACTTTTAGTCACCTCATTTACCAGCTCCTAACGTCGAAACTGAAAGCATGTTTACAATTTCTTTTCAAGCGTAAGGAAACCCTCTCTCTTTCGTTTTTCCATAAAAAAACATGCGTAAAGTACAAGCGAATGTTTCATCATTTTTATGTAGCTCAAAAGAACTTTTATTTGATTATATTTAGCCAAATAAGGGAAGAAAACCGTAGAAAGTCAACAGGCAATTTTCTAAAGCTCATGTGACCCACCAATGCCATTACAGGACATCATTGGACAAAACCGGAAGTCATCAAGGGGCTGTGTTTGTAAACCTTAAAAGGGTCTATATTTGTGGAGACGCCTTTTTCCGAGGGTGTGATGTGTTTAGAATGGAAACATCGCCTTGAGGGTGAAAAGTGTGTCGGTTTACATTGTTTTATTCACGACCTGATTTTAGGTCGAGGTTTCACCGAAGTTTGTTAATCTGACGAAAACTATGAAGGTGGTCAAGGGTCTTGAAAAGGTCAGTAAAATCATGTGGCGTAAGGCTCGACAAACCTGCTAAAAGCCACGACACACTTTCTGAATGTCCTTTTTTTACGCTTCGCTACAACCTAAGACAAGAAATTCTGCACTAATGTCATCTTTGTTTAGGTCCTGGTGCCGTTCTAAATTCTTTGCCTAATCCAGCTCCACGTACGGTAAACCCTGAGGAAGTCTCTAGCATGGACAACCCGTGATCCCCTCGGCCAACACACGATTGCCACCACTTCGGCGTTCACGCTCCTGCTGGGGGTGGTGGCTCCCTATCTTCCGTGGCGCGGGTATCAAGTCGGTTGCATAGAGTTTCTTACAATAATACCTAGAGAGGAATCTGGCGCTGCGATCGTGTGCCTCCATGGAAATTATGGTAGCATGGCTAGAATTGGGAGGTGTGAAAACCGGCCGCTCCAAAGTGGCTCCCGCATGCGAGCCTGCCGCGGTGGCGCTGTAGTCGGAGGCGCTGCCAGCTTTCTCCGTAGCTACGCACCCGCGATGGTCGTTTTCAAGTTTTTCGCTAGTACAAGAGTTTTGTCAAAGTAAATATCAAACAGCAATTCCACCAATTATGAATGCACGCATCTTTCGCTGAACGAACATTCCACTAGAGCGAAGTTTTCGAGGGAGCGTCATTCCGACGGCACCACTCTTTATATGCTTGGTTAAACTAAAACGGTTTCATTTTCTATGACATTGAACTACGTCTTAACGGAGTAAAAAAAAGCTTGCTCTAGGGGAGCGAGGTAACTTTGACGACGTTAGTTTGCCAAGATTACCTTGTGCTAACCCGCGATAGATTGTGACAACGTTTGCTGCTAAATGTTCCTGGACAGTGCAACTTACCGAGTGCAGTTACACAGTGCCATTTTCTGAATGCTGAACTTGTATTGCACTTGAGGCAGTATTTTGAAACATGTGTAGAAACTAAGACAACACTTAGTTTCATGGCTGCAACAAAATTTATTACAGTAAGTCACTAATAGCCATTTTTTAAACGTGACACAGGGCTTCAATCGCCTGACTTTTTTCTCGCTTTTTACTTGGTTCAGACCCTTCAAAAAAAAAACTCTCGTCACTCAAAGTAATCTGACCACTGCTTTGTTCAACTATTTGCAATGTTCAATGCAGCCGGTTCTGGAAACTGCTTAGACATCGTAGAAGACTGGCTACTAAATTCGAATGCAGGCGCACTGTGCTAAACAGATGTGTCAACTTGGTTTCCATAGTCTCTACCAGGTTTTGCAGAGACTCTGAAGGGTACAGAAGTCCCCTTAGATCCCGATTTCTATTCGCCTGCCTTGGCAGCTCGTCAAGTCATTTTAGCAATCCTCCAACGTGCTAGGGTTATTGGGTCACTCTTTGCTGGTACGCAGTCCGATAAAAAAGCATTTCGTCTTTTTCGTTCTTCAGGCAAACTCTTCGATATATATTTGGTCAGGCTTGGGAATAAGGTGGGTACAGCATCATCTCTTAAACTAGTCTTGTCACGCTGCATTATTCCTGTCCTTCCACAATATGCATGAATTATCGCGCGCTGAATCTAAAACCAAGTGAGAAGACACAATTTTAGGTAAATAAATGTATTTATTGAAACGCAATGACCGAGATGTTAAGAGCGCCACAAAGCGTTCAATATCTCCACTTTCCGATGCCTTCCACACATGCACACACGTCTTTTCTGCGCTTAAGTAAATTCAAAACATTTACTATGAGTCGAAATGTTTTTAGCTGACGGCAGAATTTCCCTGGAGCGCTTTGTCCGCCCATGCGATGGTGCGCTCCCATTTTGCTGACTTGTCTTTGCATGCCCGACCGCCCAAAAAAAGGAAAAAATTTCAGCGCACGATCTTTATCCCGCGTTGCACCCAGGCACAAAACAAGTCTGCAGCGGGTTTTTTTTCTTCTTTGAAGGTGCCCATTAGTCTTTTAAGGGCAAACACAACAAGGTTGCCGCACCACGTGGAACACAAGCGATGCTGAGAAGCACCTGCCGCGAGTGACCAGCAGCCTCCCCCCGACATACACTGCACGTGCAGCCGTCTCCGCCGTGTTAGTAGCCGCGCTAGCAGCAGCGCCTCCGATCGCCGCGCTAAATCACGACCTAGCGGAGATCTCGCGCACCGCGGCGCCGCTCGGTAAGGGAAAGACGGCTCGCTTTTCACACCTCCCCATTTAGGCCGCCCCAATTATGGGAAGTACAGGCTTCGGATTGGATAAGATTAGCTATCAAACTGTCTACAAACTTTTTTTTGCAGTTTCTGTTTCGTTCTTTGCGCCGCGGCGTGCGGTGAAAAAGGCTGAAGCAGTGCTTTTGTTAATTGAAGAGGCTGACAGCCACTAAGATCCCCCGATTTGCTGTGACGTTGGAGCTTTATGAGTCGCATCTGACAGTCCAACCGAACCGTCGTCCAATCACCGCTGCGCATAGATGTAGCGTCTTATGCCAGTGCAGGTTATTGCCTCGAGTTCATGTCTTTCCCGAGCGTGTGATGGGAAAACGGCGGGGAAACGCTTGGCAGTGACCAATGCATTTTACGTATGCAGATAGAAACCCTCCCGGTTAAGAAACGACATGGTCTGGCTCGACTTACAGACTGGGAAGCTTTTAAAAAAACTAGGGCAGAATTCGAGGGTAAAGAAATTGCGGACATTGATAATTGGGTTTCGGGAATCAAGGCAGACTGGAAACGATTAACCCGAGAAGTTACCCTATCTACAAACACGCCCGAGGTGGACAAGCATCTCCTACACCTCTGGGACGCCCGCCGGGGCCTACTAAGAAGATGGAAGTGGCAGAAACACAACCGCAAACTGAGACTTAAAATCGCCGCAGTCACCAGGGAAGCCGAAGAGTATGCGATGGAACTGTCAAGGCGCAACTGGAACCAAAAATGCAACGAGCTACAAGGTACACTAGGTTGGAAAAGTACATGGGCCTTGCTGAGGGCCCTCATAGACCCAACCATGACCAAGACTGAAACCTGTAAGACGACTCAAAATATTGCGCACCAATTCAAAGGCACAGACCGGGAACTGCTATATTACATAAAGCTGCGCTATATTGGCGATACAGCGAATACTGACTGCCACCTGGCATACACTGGTGCAGCTAATCCCGCTCTGGACGAACCCATTACCACAGAATAAGTTCGACATGCTATGCTGTCGGCAACAAAGAACACTACGCCAGGAAAGGATGGCATCAGCAATGCTATGATACGGAACCTCGATGACAAATCTATCACAAGGTTTACAGAATTCATCAACAAACATTGGCAGAAGGGTACCGTTCCAAACGACTGGAAACATGCGGAAATAATAATGATTCCAAAGTCTGGAAAGGCTCCAAGCTCGGAAAATTTAAGACCCATTTCGTTGACTTCGAGTTTGGGAAAACTATACGGGAGAATCGTGCTTCAGAGGCTGGAGACCTACCTGGAAGACAACGAACTCATGCCACACACTATGTTTGGCTTCCGAAAATGCCTCTCAACACAGGACGTCCTCCTACAAATCAAATAAAGAGGAGGTGCTTACGGATGTCCCAAAATATGGCGAAAACGTACTACTTGCACTGGATCTTAAGGCTGCTTTCAACAATGTCAGTCATAAGGCTGTGCTAGAGGGGCTTAGCAAATTAGGCTGTGGAAAGCGAATACTCAACTACATCAAAGCTTTTCTCATAACAGAACCGCCACAATTGGTATAGGAGGCATCCGCACTGATACGTTTGATACGTCCACAAAAGGAACGCCCCAAGGTTCTGTGATATCGCCGATGCTGTTCAACATCGTTATGATCAGCTTAGCTCGGAACCTCGAAAACATTTAAGGACTCAGACATGCCATCTACGCAGACGATGTTACAATTTGGGTGACAAGAGGATCTCTAGGCCAAAAACAAGATCTTTTGCAACGCGCAGCTGATACAGTTCACGACTACGTGCGTCAATCTGGCCTCGTCTGCTCCCCGGAGAAATCAGAAGTTCTGAGAGTCTACGGACGAGGATACGATCTGCAAAACTCCATAGACGTCTATATAAGGGGGAAGAAGATTCCAGAAGTGTCCCGAATCAAGATTCTCGGCATGTGGATACAAAGCAACTGTCGTATAGACCACACCATCAGACAGCTGTCAAACACTACAGCGCATATCACGAGGATGTTCACCAGAATCTCTAACAAAAGACGGGGTATGAAGGAGGAGGACACTTGTAGGCTTGTACAGGCCCTCGTGGTAAGTAGGATTGTATACAGTGTCCCCTACCAAACACCACTCCCACAGGAAAAAGAACAATTAAAGACCATCCTAAGAAAAGCCTACAAGTGCGCCCTTGGTCTACCTGTCAACACCTCGACAGAGAAATTCCTTAAACTCGGGATAAACAACACAGTGCAAGAACACATCGAGGCGCATCTTGTTGCGCAGAAAATGAGATTACTGTTGACTGCTACGGGCAGGCATACGTTTAAGACATTGGGCATGAAAGATGCTTGCGGAGAAATCAATAACACAGCGAGCATACCAAAGGACATTCGCCAGATCATTGAAGTCAGCCCAATACCTTGAAACATGCATCCAGAAATCCATAAGGCTCGAAGAAAAGCCAGATCAGAAGCACGAGAAAAAATTTTCAAGGCGAGAACCGACGTATTGTACGTTGACGCGACCACATACAGAGAGCACTCCGAGACAGTCGTAAGCGTTGTTGATCACCAACTTAGGGAAGTCAACAGCGCTTCGATCAAAAGCAACAACATCCTCGAGGCTGAGGAAGTAGCGATCGCGCTCGCCATCACACACCAGAGCGAAGAGTCTACTACAGAAATAGTTACTGACTCGCAAGAAGCGTGTCGACGGTACAGCAGTGGACGCATATCCAGTGCTGTCATCCGCCTACTCAGGGGAAGAAAAATTAACTTCTCGAGCTGCTCCATTACGTGGACACCAGGCCATGAAACTGTGACAGGGAAGCAGCGTGCCGACGCCATTGCCCGAGAATACGCCGACCGGGGGGCGCACAACGACGAGGAACCAGCCACAGTTACTAGACGCTATGGAGCAATTTTAGAACACCAGAGAGCCCTGAGGAGGATATAACCCCCTCCCCACAAAGACCTCAACAGAGAGCAGTCAGTTGCCTGGAGACAGCTGCAGACTAATACGTACCCCAATCTCAGCCTTCTGAGTAAAATCTATCCGGGAACATACACCAACAAATGCCCCCTAAGCAGAGAACACCCCACACTTTACCACGTGACATGGGCCTGCAAACACACACAGGTAGTGCCAAGAAACTGTACACCAACACCGGAGCAGTGGGAGGCTGCGCTGTCCTGCTCTAAGCCTGAAGAACAGCTCAAGCTGATCGACAGAGCTTGCAAGATGGCAAAGGCCACAGGGGTCCTGGACTGAGGGCTCCACCTTCACCGGAAAAAGCCATTTGTAATAAAGTTTTGCATTCCATTCCCGAGCGTGTCTTGCCTAAACTTGTTTTAAATCGACTGCAAAACGATGACGAAGCAAAGTGGACGCTCCGCTGACTCGACTTCACAACTGTACCAAAGGGGCGTTGGTGCCGGACCACTCGCACAGACGCACCTAGCGTCGCAGAAGATGAAGCGATAAGTGTTTCTTCATATTGTACTGTCATTTTCATAAATAGATAATGCATAACTTTGAGAGAAAAACAAGCACGTTTCTTTAACTGTGGTAAAAAAGAATTGACTAAATCTTGATTCCAAATCAGGAACCCAGTGATACAGCAATGCATACCATGGTGGTTGAATTTGTCCAGGTTCCACTCATGCCGCTTGGTCACGAAATCTTTTTGCAATAAAGTTTGCGTACAAATATTTGGAGCAAGTTTCCATTCAATTTAAGTTCAAATCACTTAGTTGTACACTCGAAAAACAAGGGTCACCAATCTCAACAACGTAATTCATGCAAAGTGGATCCGAAGCCTGTACTTCCCATAATTCCCAAGGGAGTATACAAGCGCCGCTGAAGGAGCCCGTGCTGACACTAGCACCAGATTCCCCTCTAGGTAATATTGTATGAAACTCTATGGTCGGATGTTTCAGAAGCGTTCTTTGAAATTTTCAGAAGCATCCTTTGCACGCTTATCAAATCGCTATCTAAAGCTATAACATATGTAGCCGTCTGTGGTATCATGGTATCAAGGTGTCTGGTTTGTTATGGCTCTGTCAGGCTCTAAAGGGGTGAGGCATCGCAGAAGGAATAGTCCCTGGAGCCGACGTTTTCGCAACTGGACTTCCTTGTCAAACATATCTACAAAACGTGGCCTCCTGTGACATATCCTGTTCAACAGTTATTCGCTGCTTTAGGGCAGTAAACCTGCGTGCGTTAAACATAAATTAAAAGTGCACGTGGGAGCAACTAAAGAGATCAGGTCAATGAGCAAAACAAGATACAATTAGATACAAATATTAGTAATAAAAAATGAACTCACATCAATGCCGATTACATCACATCACATCTAAGTGTGGAAAGAAAGCTTGCAGAAATGGAAAAAGAAACATTGCCAAATATATATATGAAATCTCAAAATAGTCAAACGTCAATGACCATTTAAAGAATACATTGTTTCAAATACGTTATATTGCCATGAACAATTGTTTTCGAAAAAAGTGTTTAACAATTCCTAGTACTTCGTACTCAACTATGGGAGAGAAACGAGCCGTCCCGATTGCAGATACGTACTACAGAACACTCTTCGTCCAATTAACCTGCCCATGTCTTTAGACAAAGTGGGTAACGATGTAGAGTACTCGGTACTCTACTATGGGCGAGCCGAAAGCCGTCCCTAGGGCACACCACTGCGAGGCTACCATGTTGATTGCATTCTCTGCCACAATCTAGGAGGAAAAAGAGTATGTCTCCTTCCTTTCGGGCAGTCCTCACTGTCCAAGTATGTGACGGGCTTTAAAGAGGCACATTGACTCTCTCTTAGGTCATATGACTCTCCAAGGAGAGAATATGACTTCCATAGCAACGTTGACGTGCCCCTTTAAATACAGTCATTGACGCGACGTATCAAAACTCCCGAAATAGAGTCAAAGGACGCATTTTTATAGTGCGCCAAAGCACAACACTTCATGTGATGATCCTATAAATCGAACGAATAAACTGCAGCTGTCCATGTCCTGGCTGTATTGTAAGTACCGTATGTTTCAACTTCAAAGTTTTTTTTGTGTTCTTTGTTTTCATTTCCCATACAGGTTCCCACAAGCAGTAACTTGCTAGATGATGTGGGAAACAGCATCAAAGGTTAGTCCGCCATTTTGTTTTGTCATTGTTATTGTCGCGCTTCCCAGGTGATCTCGATGATCTCGAGGACATAGAGAAAGAAGAAGACAAGAGCGGACACTCGGCAAAACCTGGCCTCAGGAAGTGCGTCACGACTACGTAACGAACTAGTGCTCCCACCAAACTTCAGAGGGCGCAAGCGCAAAAAAAAACACAGTTATAATCAATGCAACAAAATTGTTTTCACAAATTAATAATTACACGCCCAAATTTGGTATTTTTTATACATAAAACAATTTATTACACACACCTTACGCGATTATTTTTTCTTCAGCCGTACTGTCATAAACACCATCTACCCAGCGACAAGCTCATGCATGACTGACGGCGAGAAGCATTCGTCGCTTTCGTCAACGTCGGCTGCGTCGGCGTTTTCGTGCGTGAGATAACAGGTGAGGCACGTTTTCAAGCGAAGCTTGTTGAATGACATGTTGTTGGTCTTGTTGGGTCATTTTTTTCAGAAAACGGTTACGCCTGCGCGAAAAAGACACCATGCAACAAACATAGAAAGATGCACACACACACGTTGCGCTTCGTGTGTGCGAGTTTGTTTCTTACGTGGCGTCTCATTCACGCAGTTGTAACCTTTTTCTGACGCTTGTAAGGACTGGGAGGTTCGCTAAAAAGAAAGTTTGTGGCTCTATGCGGCGGTTAGACGGGAACATTGTGCAACGAATGCAGTATAGCAAAGGCGGCACGGCGTCAAGCCGAAGCGACGCGTGCTGCGTCTGCCACGGACGCGAGCGTCTGTGCGCTGAGCATAGCTGGGCAGCTAGGTCATAGGCTCGGTGGCTCGGTGCAAATATTGAGAATAGTTCGCTGGGCCTCGCATGCTTCACGACGCGTTTCCCGAAGCCTCGGAACACGAATAATTCTTGGTGTGCCGGAGGCAAATCTGGACTAGCCAAGTGGCCATCATCTTCGTTTCTTCGCTAGCCTTGTGCCACTAGTGCAAGCTGCCCACAAATTTTTTTTACGTTTCCAATATCATTTTACCGCACAAATTTCAACTACGATTTTTCTTCCCAATGTACTGCTGATACTGCGTACGCACGAAGGTGTTCTAAAGTTTCCAGGCCGCGATACCATTGCATTACAAGGGATAGCGGCCTGGAAACTTCTGATCTTTGTTCGTGGTCTTGACGTATATCTTTGTAAGTCAGAGTTTTATGGGTCAGAGATGTATCACTGGTTTTGTATTGTGCATCGGTTAGCTAATCATTCAAAGGGGTTTGCTGGTACACTTATGACGTGCACATATCTTTTTCGTAATTTGACAGCGAAGCATCCACTTACTAACATTTTCAGACCGCGCTGAAGCCATGCCGTCCGGCGGTCCAAGCTACGGCAGCTACTGCTGTGTATCGTGGTGCTTCAACAATGGCAGAACCCACAAGAAGCCTGGGACGAGTTTCTTCCGCGTACCACGGGACGGCAGGTGTGTTAAAGCTTTTGTATGGTTTGCATGTCTGTAGGCTTACTGTTCGTACTTGCTAAGTGAGGGTAACAATAAAAAATCACTATTCAAGCACTTCCCCTTTCAGCTGATAGTTCATTGCCAATGCAGGATGAAAGCATGGATGCAGTATGCTGGACGCGATGATCTCCTGAGTAAGCCGGCCAGCCTATTGTACGCAACGTACAGGGTTTGTAGCGACCATTTTACTGCTCAAAGTTTCATGGACCCTGGGCACACAAGGCTTACAAGAATGGCTGTTCCCAGTGTGCAACCAGCTGCACCATGTAAGTGATTGACTGAAACTCAAATATGTGCAATAGCAGCCACTTGTATTGAATCAGTGGCGACAGTTAACTGTGAAGATCTTTGTAGCCGATGGAGAAACCTCACTACAGAAGTAACACTTGGAAAGTCTTAAACTCTGTGAATTGTGGGCTATTACCTTCCTAACAGCAGCTTTACATTTCTGTCATGTTTTGATGCTCTGGATCTGCGCAACTTGTTTTGAAAGACTTCAAAGGGCTATTTCACGTTATCTTCAAGCCTGAGTGCACATGTACGTATACCTTTCATCAGTGAAAGCTGCCACTGTTGATAATTCCAAAAATCACAAATTACTTGTTTCCTAGTTGGTGCCTTCTCTTTTCTTCCACGTTCGACCAATTTATGCGTTTGAAAGAGCTGTTTAAGTTTCCCCATGCTACAAGCTTTGTAACTTGTACCAACTGCACATATATGCAGGTTCTCTGAGCGTCGCTTCATGTAGTGACTGTGACATGGCTGCAGAAGCTGCACTGCAAGGTGCGGATGAGCTTCAGTTTGTGTTATTTTAAGCCTCTTACTGACACATTGTCGTAATTTCATTTCTTCAGGACCTGCGGTAGAGGCTTCAAAAAGCGGCTCCCACACATTGAGGTGCCCCGATGAACAGGGTGCGTTCAGTGTCACGATTTCTTTTTTTTTACCCAAATTGACTGTTGACCAAACCTCTGCAGGTGGCAGCTCCCTTGTAGCTGGTGAAAGAATTTCTGCTGATTTCGTCTTGCCGGAGAAAACCTTAACCAGTCGTTCAGCTGTCACAAAAGGAACCTGTGTGGCCGGTAAGTTGTATGTTCACTTCAATACCAGAGTGGATTGATATAGAGACTTCCGCAGGCCGCTCGCAAGATTGTTCCGACAGCACTGTCCGAGGACACTGAACAAGCTTCACAAGACCCTCCAGAAGACGTCTCCGCCAACAGCTCCACGCCTGAGTGCCTTAGAGATAATGGTGACTATGCTTTTATTGCAGCAGTTTTTTAATGTGCTATTTTATGTTTAGGACATTCTGAGGAAACTATCCTCAAAAGGACAATACGTGTGCACTTACAAAATGTAAGGGTGGGCTCTGAGTGATTTTCATTTTTTTGTGCATTGTCAACATTGTGAATGGTTTGTTTTTAGGTAGTGGAATCGAATACTTTGTACCACAGAAAGTTGTGCACCTTGGGTCTGAAAGAGCGAGGAAAGTGCTCGTATGGGATTAGTTGTTCTTTGCTTTTACATCAATTTTTTTTGTTTATTGCAGTGCGTTCCTGTGTGCCAGTGACAATGTCTCCATCAATGAAGTACAAGCAAACCATTAAACATCTGCAAGCCAAAGTAGCAGCACAGCGGAAAAACTATCAAAAGACTGCAGAGACAGCCTCACCGAGCACCGTCATCGACTTCGAAGGCCCTTGAAGTTATCCGACCGCACGTCACCGAGGAGGTTTTTAAACTTCTTTCTGCACATGTTCGCTTGAGGCCCAAACGCAAGGGCAAGCGGTTTCCCGTGTGGTTCAAGAAATTCGCTCTTCACTTAAACTTCCGAGGTCCGCGAGCATACCGATTTCTGGCTCCATATTTTTCTTTGCCCTCCCGGCGTTCATTAAGGAGGTGGCTAGCTAATGTAAAGATGACTCCAGGAATAATTCCAGGAATCCTTTCTTCCATTGCAACAAATACCCAAGCTTGGAATCAACGGGACCGAGTGTGCGCTTTAGTTTTCGACGAAATAGCACTCAAAAAGAATTTGTACTATGATGCTTCAAGAGACGTTGTCCAGGGTTTTACAGATGATGGCACTCATCGCACTTCAACCATCGCTGATCGAGCACTGGTTTTTCTGCTTGTTGGTGTTTCGAGAAAGTGGGTTCAACCGGTTGCTTTTACTATAGGGCACACATCAACACCATCATCTGTTATGCATAACTTGCTGGTGTCACTCATTTTGGAGCTTAGGAGCAATAATATTGCAGTGAAAGCAGTCATTTGTGACCAGGGCAGTTCAAATGTAAGTCTCGCTAACCAACTAAGAGTGACTGTAGCAAAGCCTTTTTTTGAAGTTAATGGTGAGGCGGGTATATTACATTTTTGATGTTCCGCATTTAATTAAAACAACGCGCAATAATGTCCAAGCACACAAGTTATACATTGGGGATGACATCGTTAACTGGTCGCACATTGTAAGCCTTTACCAATCCTCACATGAGTTGCGGTTGCGATTGGCTCCAAAGTTGACTGAACGGCACGTTCATCAGAAACCTTTTTCTAATATGAAGGTCAGCAGAGCAACTCAGGTCCTCAGTGCATCAGTTTCGATTGCTATCACGGCAATGGTGTATGCGAAGGTGCTGCCTGCCTCGGCCATCACTACAGCTCAATTTTGTGATCGTATGGACAGGATTTTCGATGCCTTGAACAGCTCGAGTAAAAAAGAACTTCGCAAAAGCTGCGGCATGCAATCATGAAAAATGATTTCAGAGCTGATTGACTTCCTTCGAGGCCAGCTTCCCTGGATTGCATCATGGCAGTTTGGTTGGCAGACGTCAACCACAAACCATCGTAGGTTGGCAAATTACAATTCAGGCAATTTGTCAACTATGGGACGACCTCTCCAAAAATTACAATTTTGAATACCTGTTAACACGCAGGCTTCAACAGGATCCTCTGGAGAACATATTTGGCCACATTAGGCAAAAACAGGGTTGCAACACCAACCCCAATGTAGCACAATTTATTTGTGGCCTGAAGCACATCTGCATAAGAAAACTCTTCAAGCTGTCAGAATACGGAAATGTCGAGGATGATGAATGTGACCTCCTCCAAGAG